>JAHZNC010000684.1:0-20691 GCA_027744095.1 Zhuqinia jingwanae | reverse complement strand
CTAAATTCATAAAGTGGCATACGCTACTTCGGTACCCCGGTTGTTCCGGTTTATTGTCTTTCAGTATTGGGAACGAATTTCATGGCATGTTGGGTGGATAGTATAAAAAGTTATACGGGACATTAAAATTACAGGTAAATATTACAAATGGACAGGCACGTTTTTACGCAGCTGCCCAAGTCTTGCCTTCAAGGTTGGTTCATTTCATTGTTTGGATCGAGGAAGATCTCCATCCAATTGTGATGCGATTTGTTTTGCAGAGAACATTCTTTTTAGTTTTAAAGTCAAGCGGCTTTGAGGGAAATTTGGTGGTATCGTTACCAGGTTAATATATCATGTTGTCTGGAAACCTGCTGGGTATTTTTTCATAAACGAGAAAGCTCACCCTGTTATACAAATGTGGTCTTTGTATTATTTCGTACACACGTAGATTCAAATGCCGAAAACATAATTCCAAATTTGGTTTATAAGATAATGGCGTGACATACGGAACGACGGACGCACAGATCATTCGCATAAAACATCCTACCAAGCCATTCAGGCTCGCAATATGTGAAGTATGTGCAAAGTGCAAAAGCACTGCGTGTTCACCGTTTTCCATAGGTTTTGCATAGTGATTGATGCTTGATGCTTATGTTGCTGCTGCTGCTGCTAGTGAGCCAAACTTGAAACACTTTTAATGCTCGGTACGATTAATAATAAGTACTCACGACGAAGCAAAATGGTGTTCATATAAATTTATTATCTGAATGTCGGTCTGCACTCATCCCTTCTGACTTATTGTTTTTTGGCGCAATCGGATATTGCTAATAAGTTGTTCAAAGACTCCTCACCAAATGGACAATTTCATCTCCGTGGGTAAACTTGTTGAGCATGTGGGATATACAACCAATTTGGCTGCTGCAATTACAATAATGTGTAACATTGCAACAACCCTAATAATACCAATGTTATTTAAATTAATAATTATGAAAGTTAATTAATTACGTAATTTGAAGGAATTTAAAAAAATAAAAAGCACAATTTCGTGCATTGGATAATTTCACAAGCTAATAATAATCGGGAATATAGCAAAGCACTGGTTAAATCTCCCTCGCAACAACCTCAGCGGAGTATTTCCAACTTGTTAAGAAAGCATATTTTAATAATATGCATGTTCATCACGATGCATTTCGTTCTTTAGCAACATTTGTTCCACGGCATCAGCCCAGTTAACACAACTTTTTTTTGTTGCTGCGTTATTCATAACAACCCAAGCTTATATCTATAGTTCATATGAATACGAAGTAATAAATTAGCAGGGAAGGGATAATACACAAAAAGCATCAAGTTTTGTTTGAAAACCCCATTCCATTGCCACAACCATCCATTAAAAAGACTCATCCAACAATCGTTAAAAAATAAACACATTTTAATTCCAGTTTGTTGCTTGTGTTTAAAAAATGCAACCACAAGATATTACCCAACTCTTGATCACCATGATCACAACATTCAAGAAACAAGATGTGGAACTTCGGGAATTAAAAATTCAAGTTAAGATCTTTGAGGAAAGTCTTAGAAAACGCAGCTCTGTCTGGTTAAATTATTTGAACGCACAACTCCACGAATTTGAAGTGGAGTTTGCCACTGCTCCTAACATTTCCCCAGATTTACCTGAGATATTGACAGAAATGTTATTGTTGATGAAGAACATTAGGGAAACTTTTGATGCTTTCCAAGCATTAAATGACCATGTCAAAAACTTGGAAAATAAATTAAAGTGCTCCAGGGAGACAATGACAAGCTATTTAGCTAAACTCGCCGATATTATAGATGGATGTGAAAGTAACGATCAGGCAGGGGCTGCTGCTGCTGCTGTGACATCTTCTTCGGATGATAATACTTCCGGACTGAAAAATGAAGCAGCGGAAGCCGAAGCAACTGAAAATGTTGAGCTAAATGGTGCGACGATATGATGATTGGCCATGATGATGGTTGATGGCCAAGTGGAAGTGAAATTTGAGACCACCAACGAGAACCGAGAGGAAGGGGAGGTTTATTTGGATTAAGTAGGTATGTAAATCAAAATATTTGTAAATAGTAAAACATTCCACGTTAGTGCTTTAGGAGTTTTAAATTACATTTGAATTGGCTCACCTGATTAACGGCCCTTTTTTAACAATTGAGCTTCACAATAAAGATTGGCATTTGCATTTTGTTGAGAATGGGAATTAGTAACAACAGGTGAAATATGTAGTGCAAATAGTAATTTCATTATTCGGTTTCTTGTTTTTTGCAGATTAATCACTTTAACTAAATGAAGACATCCAGCTCAATAGACGTGCATCATCAACATGGTTTCACATGGAATATTATTTTGTTCTCTGTAGCTGTCACTGGTCATCATCATCATCATCATTATGTACTTTTATTAAATATTCAAACTATAATTAATTGATTAACCACATTATTCTTCTTTATAAAAAATACTGGATATGACGTAGGTGTGTAATGGTAACTAAAACGCACTTAGCTTTTTTCCTTCCATGCCTACCTGCACTCAACTTGCCAAAATAGCTGAAAGGTACAATTAAGGCTTCTATCATTTTAATTTTTTGTTCAATTGTGATATGAATAGTTTGACTAATTTTTCATAGAAGCATAATATGCTCTATTAAAATAATAAAATAATAAAATAAAATTACTCCTCCTCCTTTCTTACTCTATAAAGACTTCTTTTCTGAACCTACTCAATAGCATTTTTATTTTATATACCACGTCATTTCAATGTTCATTTGGCTATTGTACATGATATGTCGTGGCTACTCTTCCACGTCGTAAAGCGTCAGTAAACCTTCGTCTGTGCTCAGTTTATGCGAATTGGATATAAGTATTCTGTTAAAACTCTTGTACATGTTACATGTCACATATAATGTGTTCTTACCTTCACCTTGTAAAAGTCTGGTAAATACATCGCATATTATTATTGCACGCCAATTTTATATTCATGTGCTTTTGGTTCAGTTGGTTAAAATGACGTGTATTCTTGAATACGTGGTTCAGAATTTTATATTTAAAATTTATTTTAAACAATTCATACATAATACCTATAAACTCAAATTCTATCATTCTTCAACAAATTGACACTTGCTATAAAAATATCTACAAATTTGTGTTACCAAACTGTCATTGCTCATCATCATACTCACAACAACAAAATAAGTCCGTGTATTCTGCATTACGTGTCTATGTCATAAACAATAAACAAAAATATGTCTAAAATAACATACAGTCCATAAATATAAGAAGTAGCTCATTTTCATCATGCATGTTTGATGCACTAATCATATATATTGGATCTACAGTTGCCAAACTTTTCACATTCAAATACACAAAACTGTATATCAATAAACTATAACTTCACTCCCCACGTTTGTTTCTGTTTCAGCGCATTGTGATGGTGGCAAAAGCCTATACTCCACTGCTAACCTTAACTGACATTTTGGATTTGTCTTCCAGCGACACAATTCTGGGCTAATGGTGTTTACGAATGCTAAATTTTACTTTATTAATCCCAGTCACACATTGGTTCATGGCTTTTCTGTCACAAAGCCGTTGCTCGTAGAATATTTTAATAATACAACGCAGTACAAATTACATTTATACGGACTCAGAATTTTAGGAAAATTTACCATTCGGCACAAGTGTCACAACAAAATAAACTTCTGACGAACGATCTGTGCTGTTAAAAAATTAGCGTACAAATATTTACTGAAAGTTAGACATGGCGACTGAGGCACTTTTGGAAATATTTCGTATACTTTTGCATATCTTGCATAATACATTTTCTCTTGTTCCCATAAAATGTTTCCGCACAAATTTTATTTTTACAGTGGCCATTAGCAAAAATTACAAACATTTGAGGAATGTATGGCTAGTGCTTCTTCCAATTTCCATTTGCGTTAACGTGCATGAGTTTGCGCATATTTCACTTGTGTCCAACCAAAAGAACGTTATTGGTTTTCGTATCATGGATTTATTATTTTAGTAAAATCAGCATTAGCAGTTGTGTTTATGAGCTTTAACATTTTACCGATTGAGCATTGTATCCTTTTTAACAACCTTGCTGCGCAGCAAGGTCTGCAAGCTTGAATAAACAAACTGCACAACTCAAAGATACACCCTTCTTAAGATAACTTTGTTCACTATTGTAATTTTCGTCTTGTTCCTTTATTCTGTGTTGATTCCAATGATAACCCTACTTCTTCCTTGTCTTCACGAAAATCACACAGTTTTGTGATTTGGCTTGAGTGTAAAGCGGAATTTAATTTTTGGGGAGTGTTCATTCCCATCAACACCAGAGCAAATTTCCATGTTGCAACTGGAATCATCTGGGTAAAGACGTTAAGTATTACTTGAAGTTTTTTATTTAATCCTAATTAACCATGAATTAAAAACAAAATTACTTGAGCAGTTATTGCGAAGGAACTCATTTTATTTTAATTATTTTTTACAAAAATGTCTTTACACACAAATCGAATGACTTATGAGCTGGCAGAAATAAAATACCTGACAGAGATATATACCAAAATGACAATAGGATTGTATTTTATTATTACTACCATTATTACTTACACACAAAAATAATGCGTGGTGAATTTATGGAATGCACTTGACAATGTCCAAGTGAGTGAGCAGGATGTCGAGGCGATAAGCCAGACTCAAGAAAAAATGAGAACTTTAATTGTATGAAATAATGTGTGTGAAAGGTTCACAAAAGAACGAGCTGGACATGCACAAAGACATGGAATGATAATTAATAAGAAATTGGCTTTGAAAAATAATTTTTCTAAAAGAGGACACTAGTTTGTTATTTTAAACCATTTTAAGTTTAATATGAGACCAATTTCTTAGTTAAAATATCTTATCAAATCGTTTCCCATAATTTATGCATGATGCTGTTGTTGTTGCTCATCATTGTTGTTTTAAAAAGACTAGATTGATAAATATTCACAAAGGAAAACAGTTCATAGGATTGATTTTATCTGGAAAACTGTATAGCCGTACATCAAATGCAGCATCAATGATGTTACATCATCATATCATCAACATTTAAAGGCAGATCAAACAACAAAGCAGAAAATATGAACAAAGACTTGAAAGTAAAGCAGTGGAAACGCAACAAGAGTCACAGCTTGGTGAAATACTGCATGGCTGGTCACTTGATGCCGAGTTGGAATGCATGTATTTAAAATATCTACCTACCCACACACACGTCTACTCAATCAATAAGTTCAAAAATTGTGAGCACCACAAAAAATCAATTTTCTGAAATAATGTAAACATGAACACTGCACTACATACTTATATACACTTTTTTAATTGTACACGTAATTTCTTGATGCATGCAATTTCAGAGGACAAGGCATAGGCAAAATGCACAAAAAAAATAATCAACGCGATTTTTTTTTGTAATTTTCCAGGAAAAAATTCCAAAGATTCTTAATTAGAAGTGGTGCGTCATCAGAGATCATCATCACCATCAGGATTTCTTTTCTGTCAGGCACCAGAAAAATACCATTAAAATAAGAAGCACGATGTGCATTGTATAAAGCAGGATAGATTTCATAAACAAAACCATAAAATGATATTTTGCGAGAACATTTAATCATATCACCGTCCCATTATCATGAAGTTACAGGATAAAATAAAAATGTATGATGTCATGCAAATGTCAAAAGTACAACATAATAAAGAAATAGATTTTTTTTGTCAAATGGAATACTAAGAGATACGATGAGCTGTTCATATCACTACGGTATGAAAGGAATGCTTATGCATTTTTAGGAAGCTTGAAAAACAGCACTTGATTTTACCATTTGGACATTTATGTACTTTTGACATTTCATTTCGTATTTTTACTATTGTGATTATTTGTTTTTTTACATGTCGCATATTATTATTTATTCTTGCCCTTAACTTGTAAAGAGATCAAACATTTAATAACTATGCATGTCGCATGATTTTGGTGAAGTTGGTTAAATTTATGTATTGAATAGTAAAGTAAATATAATGTGGTTCGGAATTTTAAATGCTAACCTTATTTCAATCCATTCATGTTAGTAGACATCAACCATTACTCTACATTTAAACTTTCACCATATTCTTTTAACACGGCTAACCTTGACTCTTGATGTAAAAGCCACTACAAATATGCGTCAATTCAAATACATTTCTCATCATGCTTATAACAAAATAAATATGTAGACATATTCTTCATTACATGTCTTTGTAATAATAAGCCATAAACAGGAAACAAAAATTAAAATGACCATATAACATTCCATATTAATATAACAAATAACTCCGTTTCTAACGTATTTTATTTGTTATATTGTTCAAATGCATGGGTTTGATTGACAGTTGCAAAACTTTTCACATTAAAATACTCAACGGGGTAATAAGAGCAAACTTGAGCAAACATAACTTCACAACACACGTTTGTCTACTTTTCAGTGCACTATGATGATAGCAAAAGCATGTGCTCCCCTGGCAAACTTAACTGACATTTCCTTTGTTTTTCCAGACCATTTGTTGTCTCAATTAATTGGTGCTTGTGTTTACGAATGTTAAATTATAATTATATTTATCTGTGGCACACATTGGTGCTCGTAGAATATTTTAATAACATAACGCATAAAAATAAACTATATTTAAGCTCTCATCATTTTGGAATATTTCCCCTTGGACACAAGCATCACAACAAAATCAACTTCTGAAGAGCAACAACTTTTAGCTAAAAGTTAGCATTAAAATAACTTTAAAAGTCAGCAAGTTTATTGAAAGTTAGATATGGCGGCTAAATCAGTTTTAGAAATATTTCGTCGACTTTTGCATATCTCGCATAACACATTTTCCCTTGTTCCCATAACATGTTCCAGCACAAACTTCATTTTTACAGTGGCCATTAGCAAAAATTACAAAAACAAGAGAACTGCATGGATAGTGCTTCTTCCAATTTCCATTTGTATTAGCGTCTATGAGTTTGTATATTTTTCACTTGTGCCCCACCAAAAGAACATCATTGTTCTCTCATATCATGGATGTATTATTTTAGTGAAATCAGCTTTCGCAGTGTTGTTTGTAGTCTTCGACACTTTACCAATTGAGCATTGTTTCCTTTTTAACAACCTTGTTACGCAGCAAAATAGATCCGCAAGTTTGAATAGTAACAAACACGCTAAACTCAAAGATATCATTTTTATGATTACTTTATCAACTTTTGCAATTTTCATGTTGTTGATCTACTCTTTGTTGATTCCAATAATAACACTCCTTCTTCCTTGTCTTCACGAAAATTCCGCTCTCAAAATATTTGGGGATTGTAAAATGTTGCGTTTCAGGCTGCTGGTGTTTGCGTTTGATTTCATCTGCATGGCCCCAAACGGACCCATTGGAACTCTAACTACGGTCGCTATTCTTTTTACTTTAAGGGGAATAAATGATAGACTCAAAGCATTGAGGTGCGTTATTTGACACCATTCCAATTACACATCAAATTAAACTAAATTACTAACTATATGCTTGTTTAATAAACTGTCGTTATTGCTTACAGATATTTCTTGAGATATATATTATTGAGAAATAGTACTACAAAGACAATTCGCTACAAAATTGCAATGTGCTATAGAAAATATCAAATTCACATGCTGCTAAGCAACGCATGTTTTCAAAACTACATTTTGCCTTTAGTTCAGTTTTCTGGGGCAATGCTAGAAATAGCTATGTTATATGCAATGCTAGTTTTTGGTCACAAAGTTGCACCAATCATCCAATTTTGTATGTTTACTACTTTTGTCTTTCTAGCCATTTTTATGTGGCTTGTTTTGGACATGGGAAGTCAACCAGTGCTCTCATCTGCTAAAATTCTACGGGATATTAAAATTATGGGTAAAGATTGCAAATGGACACGCAAGTTTTTACGCAGCTGCCCAAGACTGGCATTGAAGGTTGGTTCGTTTCATTATTTGGATCGAGGGAGAGCACCAAGTGTGATGAGATTTATTTTGCAGAGAACATTCTTTTTGGTTTTAAAAACAAAGTCAAGCGGCTTTGAGGGGAATATGGTGATAGCGTTACCAGGTTAATATATCTAGTTTCCTGTATGTTTTAAATAAAGTGTGAAGACCAACGCTTTTAAACAAATATGGTATGTTCCTGATACAAGCTACGTATTCTCAATCACCTTTCAAAAATGCTCCAGCAGCACCCAATTGATTTTGCAGTGGACACGAATAAAGTGGATGTGATTGATAAGCATTTTTATCATTATCAATGGATGCTACTGCATAAGGGTTTGTGTATTTTTTAATCAAACCCGTACAAAAATATAATTGTTTTGTTAGTTCAAACAAAATTATTATTGCTTTTAGCATCTTGGCAAAAGATCACTGTGCTCTTTTGAACTATCTTGCTACAAATCTAAATTGCGAACGAAAAGTTGTCTGCAATACAAATCGCAGAGAAGGTATGGTTTCATTATTTTTGTTAATTCTAGTAGCATGTTTAATTTCAACATTGGTGTTGATTTCGCACAAACAAATATTGTTGCATTTTCAGGATGCCATATAGGTTTATAGGTTTCATTAAATATCAGGACAGGTCTTCTGAAATGAAATGACATTTCCCTAACATGGTTTTCATGCATTTATTTAGAAAAATCATGTGAAAATCATGAAATATAAAAACAACATGTAGCATGCACACCATGGCTCTTCCTTGTGCTTTCTTTAATTTCTGGTTATATTTCCATCATTTAAAATGTCGTTTTCTTATTATGTGTAACTAGATATGTGTACATGCATTTATATTTTTCCCCGAAATATTGATGAAAACCAACGTTTCGCTATCATGAAGGTAAGTTAGTGTGTACAATGCATTTTGTCAGCAGCAGCATATGTCAAGCACAAACCGATTCTTATGTTTACATTCTTTTATTTGGATGGATCACGAAGCAAAATAGTTCATACACTATTGATATTGGTTTGGATGTATGTTTAATCGTGTATGAATTGCACTACCATCATATCATCAAAAAATCAAGGCAGCTCAACTTGAACTGCTCAAGCAAAACAAAGCAGAAGAAATTATTTGTATGCAATTTGTTGGAACTTGTGTGTGATCGGCTTTGACAACATCTATATCAATATTGCATAGCAGTAGTAAAAAGCAAGTGGAAAAGCAAATTGAGTCGCATTGTGGGAAAAAACTACTTGGCTGGTCAGTTGATGCCAAGTTGGAATGAAATGTATTGTGTATGTACCTATTCTTACACAGCGTCTCTAACTAACAAGCTCTAATTTTTGAACACCACAAAAAATCTTGTAATGTAAATAAAAATGTAATTTAACGGGTCAAATAATAGGCGCCAATATAATAAGAAATAATAAGAAATTTTTCTTGTAATGACCCCAAGAAATTTAAAATATTCTTATTCTGCACGTTATCAGAGATCCGTATCCCCATCAGGAGTTCTTTTCTGTCAGAAAAATACCATAAGAATAAGAAGCATGAAGCACCTTGTATAAAAAAGCGGGATAGATTTCATAAACAAAACCATAAAATGATATTTTGCGAGAACATAAACATATCATGGTCTCATTATCATGAAGTTACATGATAAAACAAATACCTCTGGTATCTTGGATAGGAAATGACGCCAAATTATGTATCAAAGAACACTACAAAATGTAAACTAATAAAAACAAATCTTTATAATAATCCAACTCATGTGCACTTATCTCAAAAGTTCAACATGATCATTAGTTTGTCTCCAGCATGTTGACAAAAATATTTTGTGTTTTATTAACTAACATGGCCAAGAGGTATAATGAATGTAGACAAATGGTTATTGTTTCAGTGTATTAACAATATAATTCATTAGACATCTTGAACAGAGCCAAATAAAGAGATACGAGGAATAACTGTTCATATTCATCACATAGAAAATATGAAACCAATGCTTGTGCATTTAGGAAGCTTAAATTGATGTTCTTTTGACATAAGTTTAAATTTCATATTTTTACCATTATTATTATTATTTGCTTGGTTCAAAGTTTATTTCTCAGCGCAATCATGTATTCAATAATCACAATAGGCACGTTCAGTCTAAGAAAGACCCTTCTGGTGCTCAACTTTCGGATAAATGTATCTGCATTGCAATTAGGATGGAAAAATTTGTTATCGCATTTATCAGATTAACACCACTATCGGCTTTACTTGACTGCCAGTGGGAGGCAGACAAGGTTCTAACAGTTTCTGCGTTGAGTTATGAGAGATTTGATGTACAGTGGGCGGCTAATAGTTTTAGTAACAATTTAAAATCTGATTTTCGAATGGGAAATTTTAAATGACTCCAGCAGAAAGTTTGGGATGTTGATATAATATTGTAGTATAGTAATAATAATAGTGGACATGATCGTCTGCAAAGAAGGCACAAGTAGCCTCTTTCCTGGACTGATAGTGAGTCATTTTTGTACTTCACTCGGCTGGACTTTCTGGACTCAAGTGAGACTTTTCTCGAGAAAAATGTATGACGTTAGCATTTTCAAAGAAAAAATAAATAGTGCGGTGAGGTACTTTTCATAAGTGCCAGGCTGATTATTTTTATGACTCTGGGGTCTTACAAAAACAAGCCATCAACAAGAACGACTTGTTCTCTGTTTCACTTTGAGACTTACAAAAATATATAATGTTGTGTAACCAAAATATATACAGCTGCATACTTTGAATAATGTTTCATATTTTTTCACTATGATTGTCGCAAATAACAAGTAGATATATGTAACAAAGGCGATTGCTAGCTTTGAAAATATGGCTGTGCGATAAATATTTTTTTCAAACAAAAGTTAGCACGGGATATTAAAGTGGAAAATATTATTTTTATTTTCCTTTATTCAAAATAGCCATTAGCATGAACGTCAACTGCGCAATAAGTACAAAAGCAAAATAAAATATGAAGTAAAGTGAACGTGATACAGAATCGCGACTACATAAGTAAGTATGTATACGTCAAATTACTGCATCAATAATTTAATTTACTTGGGATTAGCAAAGAACTGCCACTCTGGAGCCATCATTTCCTGTCTGAAATCTGTGGATTATAGAGAAATATAAATAGATAGCATGGATAAAAGATCACATGAAACGTTTTGGTTTCAATTTTGATCTCGTCAATTTTTTATGTTATGTTTCATGATTTTTTTTGAAAATTGTTGATGATGTTTTGAAAATGAATGATAGCAAGACACCAAAAAATAGTCACGTTATCCTGTACACTTTTAACAGCTTTCCCAGAAAACTTTTTATACATTCAACGAAAATGATAAATAGAATATTTGCTGCTCAATAGCTCTCTCCAAATTATATGATTGTCGTGATTACAAAATATTTACAAAATTATCATTTCCTGCTTTTCGAGTGTGAAGAAGATCCAATATCTCGTATTTTAATCGATATTCAATCGGAAAGTAGAAATGTATTTTTCATTGCCGCATGAATTGTCCTTTAGTTGCAGTGATACAAAAAGAGTGGACAATTTTTATTTTAAAAAGAAACTGGATCAGACAGATTTAAACTGGAAACAAGCTAGTAACATTCGTAAAATTAAATCTGTGTTAAATTTACACCCAGCAATAAATGTCAGAACAAAAGAGCGTGAAAGGTTTTCATGGATTTTTTGTCCTTTTGGACTTTGGACAAGTGAATTTATTGGAAGTAGGTGAAGTCATGCAGCGAGTGCGTTTTGTAACCACACTTATACCATTTATAAAACATGCAAGTCAAAATAATACATTTATCGTTGCTGCAATAATAAAATGTATTTGAAGTTACTCCCTTATGCTGCTATGCTATACTCAATGCATTGTACTCAATTCCCTAATTTTTTCTGCGTGTTGAAAAAAGGAAAAAAATTATCCTTTCCAACCTTTTAACCAACTTGAAAACTTGATATTTTCATCATCATCGCAAATGACATTTGACCTGTTATGGTTTCTAAAAAAGGCATAAACTTGTATGTCCTAAAATAGTTGTTGCTTTATTGCCTTCGATACAGAAAAAATCGACACAGTGAGAAACACTGTCATTTTTCTTTTGGTCCTTCCTTCTTTTTGACATAGAACGAGCTGAACACATACAACGGGTTTTCGAAATACAACAACAAGCAAATGAAAATCCATGTGAAATGACCTGGAATTATTATATTATGGGTTTCTGGAATGTAAATTTATATATTTTTTGATTCAAAGTTGAATATTGAAAGATATCATGTGATAACATAAATGGATATGTGAAGCCAGTTCCCTTAATTTAAAATGTGGGTAGTTGAGTAATGTTTGTAGTACTTAATTGTCTTGTGTGGGCTTAAGAATACTTTTAGAGAAACATGGTTTCAGAAGAAGAATTTGTTTTAAATGTTTATTACTTTGCTTTGTTTGTAAGTTAATTAAGGTTTATAATTTTATCACTTCGTTTAAAAAGGCAGCTAGATGCAGAAAGACGATCAATTTCAACAACACTAGTGCAAATAAATCGTAACATGCTTACAAGATTATGATGTTTTTATTTATTTCGCCGCTAGAAAGATTATTTCTTAAGACTTTAAGTATAATTTACAAAATCGTTAACTGTCCCTTACAAACGCCACATTTTAGCTGAACGGCCACATGAGTAAGCATGAGAATAACGGTTTGTTTGTTCGAAAAAATTATCTTTTGAGCTACCATTTTTGTTTGTAAATTCAGAAGAAAAAGTTGGCACTTGCAACAATACACATGAATCGCGAATTTATCCTTTTATTATTTTTGGTCAGAACTGGTGAATGGATGAAAGTAGAATGAACTGTAAACAGTTCATAATAAAAGGAAATTTTTTCATTTTAGTACATACATTCCAATGTTTTCATAATCGTTACAATATTTTTTGGCATTCATTGTTTTGAGTTTATTACATTATTTTCTGGCAAAACACATCATCATCTTCTCATCAAGTGTGACAATCGAATGTCTCAAAGTGCCCCAAAAGTTAAACATCCACCAAAAATACAAATGTTAAGTGAAGAACTACTTTTACAAGATTTACTTTGGCTGACAAGAACGAGATGTATGGTGTGGAGGAAATAAACTGAACAAAGTAAAAGTATTTGCTTTGTGGTGCAATGGTGCATAAATATGTTAACATTTTGTGAACCCATCCATATTATGTAAAAAGCTAAAGCGTTGTTGTTGATATTCAATATTACGAAAACGCGTCTTTTTCCCCTGTGAAAGCAAGTATGATTGTAATAATGTGAGGGTTATATTTTGTGTGGGTGGTGGTGGGTAGAGTGTTCTAACCAAGAAAATACATCTATGTACGTATGTAGTTGTGTAGGTAGGTATGAAGTTGTCTAACTAGCTACTATGCAAATGCAAAGAATTTTCTTCGTATTCTCTTTGTTTGATCTTCAATAGCGTGGGTGGATGGATTGGGTATCGGCCACTGCTGCTGCTAGTGGTTTGGGTCTCTAAGGATTCTTATATTCAGTGCTGGCGCTCACCATTACGTCCAGCTTTCATTTGTTCTTTTACTTCAGTCAAGTACACACACGCACACATAGTTCAGAAAAAAGAACGAGAAGTAAATAAATCAACAGAAGGGGCATTGTGCAAAGTTTTTTCATTTTCGTCTCCTTGTACTTTGAAATTTTATTTTCAAAACCAGCTTACAACACATCAACATCATGGAATCAAGTTTTTCAGACTCATTGTTAAAAGTTAAAATTTAAGAAGAATACTCCAGCAGTATCACGACACCCCATGATACTGCTGCGCTACTAACCAAATATTGGAACTTTGAATATATTTAAGACAATTTAAAAACATTTTGTGAATAAAAGTTTAGCATTTCTCTTCATTCTACTAAAGAAAATAATTCACAATTCAAATTGACTGACGAAATGAATAAAAGTACAACGCAAAAGAAATTTCGGTTTATTGAGTGAATAATGTATTTTTTTACTTCATTTTCTTGGATTTTTTGTGCAACGTTTTGCATTTTTCTTGTTGAAAGTGATTGATATTTACAGAGTCTTTAAAACAACCAATCAACCACACAACCTTAAAAACAAGCATGAACAAGGCCACAAAAAAAGTTTTTCAGTTAGCAAATAATTGGGAGCAATATAAAGATCCAGTTTCATGCTATTCTGCCCGGATGAGAGTGTGAATGGAGGATCGGTGATTTTGAAGGTAATTCAACTTTTTTATTAGTTTACGCGCACATTGTTCATATAAGATTTGTAATGATATTATTACTATGACAAGCATACAATTTAGCTGATTTTTTTAGAAAATATTTTGTGCATCATCAAGTCATGTCGAGCTGACGTTGTCAGTCCAATTAGTTTATGGAAATAAACTAATAATAATTTAAACTAATAATTATGTTGTAATGGTCAAATAATACATTTTAACTCGGCCTTTAACTTTCACCGCCTGAAATCCTGAATTAGTATAAATTTCCGATCGGACAGTTATCTGATATGTAATATTGCAATGGAATTTAGCCAATTTAATTTTTTAACGACTTTAGTGAAATCTGCGTATTATTTTGATACAGGGATGAAGGAAATAGAACTTTAGTTTCCACAACCCAGCGTCGCAGCTTTCCCCAAACTTTGCAACGTTAGTTTTTATTGTATTTTTGTTACCATATGACGTTACATTTTTCAACTATTTACTCACATGAATACTTCCCTGTGTTACTTGAGATGCAGCAGTCATGCATGGAAATAAACTTGTTAATTTGGGAATTTTGATCATATGTGTGAAATATTTTTTTTATAAAGTTGAATTGAACTCAATTACTGATTTTTATTTTTATTTGATTTTAATCTAAAACTTTAACTTGTCGATTAAATCGATTATTAGCACTAAATGTAGTTAAATTGTACATTGCGTGGACTCGTTTTTTGTTTTTCTATTGAGCTCGTACAAAAGTTCTTGCATTTACGTATTTTCAAAATCATAATTCTCTGTTATGCTGGTAAAAATTCGCATAGTGATATGTTCACGATACAAATATTATCATCATGAAAATTAGGGTGACGCTCTGATGCGATAGTACACAATACCTGTAATCTAAATAAATGGTGGAGATACTGTCAGTGAATATTGGTTCAAATTTGTGATTTAACAAAACAAATGTTCATTTGCGAAATAAAGAAGGCAGTCAAGCAAAATGCTGGATTTTGGAACTAAAGAAAATGATAACGTTTATTGGTGTTTTTCATTGATGTCATATAGGTACATATTAGTACCATTTTTAAAGGCTTGAGAAACCTGACTAACAACTAATAAAAAAGTAAATTCAAGTGTGCAAATAATCTCCGTCTTTAAGTTTGTCACTCCTTTTGCCTATCAAATTTTGGTATGAGCAAAACAGAACAAACTGTGTTTCCCAAAAATTTCTGACTCACATTGCCCCTCTATATGTTTGTATTCATGTGCATACCTAACTTTTTGAGGAAGATCTCCAGTTTCAAAAGTGGGTCTACTTTCACGCATAAAATATAAAGTCAACAGAGATATATGACACACATGTATGTGTAATAAAACTATAAACAAAAAAGGACAACACAGTCATAAACATATTAAGGGTGAACATCCTTTTAAAACTTGTTCAACCTGAAACGAGCACTAAATGGAATAGAATCAATAACTCACGCAAAAAAATACAGGTCATTGAGGACATTCATTTTAGTAATAAAAAAATTCAAAAGCCTGCAAAATTCCCATAAAAAATCATAACAGCATCACATTTTGAGAAATGGTTCATTTGTTCTTAGAATATGTAATTAAAAGCTTTAAGTTTTATCCCGAAAAATCAAATAGGCTAATAAGTATATAAATGGGCTCTTGACAACAACCGATGATTTTTTTAATGTTAATTTTGTTGTTTTTGAATTCTGGATACACTTCCATGGA
This sequence comes from Zhuqinia jingwanae, assembly GCA_027744095.1. Taxonomy (NCBI): domain Eukaryota; kingdom Metazoa; phylum Arthropoda; class Collembola; order Entomobryomorpha; family Paronellidae; genus Zhuqinia; species Zhuqinia jingwanae. Next base: position 4,687 of record JAHZNC010000684.1, on the reverse strand, counting down.
TCCCATGTAATTTCATTACAACTTTAACCAACAGTTACCAAATCTGAGCCTTTATATCTCTTTCCTGAAAATAAATATTAAACCAAACTCATGTCAAAATAACTAAAATGTGGGATCAAATTTTGAGGAGATTTATTTAAAAAACTGTGTTTATGCCGCTTCATTTCAATGTTAGGTAGCTGACTGCCAAAGTGGCAAAATTCAATAAACTAAAACTTTAATATGAAATAATAAATAATTTTCTCGATGATGTGGGAGTAATCATGGATTTCAATCAATTAATTTATTCTCATTTTTGTCCACCATAAATTTTATTACCAAAGTCATTACCACATCTCAATCCATTTTGGTTCAATCTCCTCCTACATCCCAATTATTCGGATACATTAGTTTAATTGCAGCGCACATTCACAGCAAAGCTGAAACAGTGGTCGTATTAATAAAACTTGTGCTCAAGCTCAAGAAATATTAAAGCGAAAAGTAATTCAACTTCCGGTATTTTTTCACAGACAAACAGCATTTGAGAACTGAAAGGACTGACAGAGGACTGGGAAGAAGCGAGCATTAAAAGTTGTTGAGCAAATATCCCAATTGAAAAGGAAGGACAATAAGGTACATAAATACACTGAATAAAATGATACAGTTTGAATATTTTTTTCCACGTATTACCTAATACGATATAAAAAATTGTACGGTTTTTTAATTTTAGCAGCCGAAATGGAATCATATGTGTGAGGCGAGTGAATAGTTTTGAGTCACAATCTGTTTATTTTTATTTTTGGATACTTGGGAAAAATGTGTCGCGGGAGAAAGAGAGTTTGCCTGGAATGATAAAAATGCAAAGTAAGTTTCATGAACATGAGTCATCTCTTCCCATTTTCCTATAATGAATTGAATTGGAAATCCACGTGGATTTTTACAATATTGTCTACTAAAGTAGTTTACTTTCTTTGGTTGATTATTGTTGTTCTAGAGATCAATGATGCTACACCCCCTTACCGGAAAACAGTATCAACGAATCTTAACACTGGTGAGCAAACCTTTCACCTTTGTACTGTTTATGCATTTGAATTAGTGTGAATTATTTTAGATTTTTTTCTTGTATGCCTGGTATGGTATGAAATATGCACACAAAGTCGACTTTGATGTAAATACAGTTCACATACAAAATTAAAAATTACCGAGCAGTTTTTTAGTTTATTACATAAAATTAGTTTGCATAAAATATACTTACTTAATTATGAAAGGTTACTGGATATATATACTATTTATTTATGTATAATTGCGGGTTCATAAGGAAGAACTCGATAACTTCCGGTTGTTAAAGATATATGATCTTGAGCACACAAAATATTTTTTTAATTGGGTGCATTTCACAAAAAACATCGAGCAGTTTTTTCAGTTGTCACTAGGTCCATTAATATTAAGTATAAAAATATAAAACTAAGGTTAAAAATATAAAAAACAGTACGATACAAGGATTTTCTATAAATATTCAATTAAGTACAACGAATCTAAAAATCATTTTATGAGAGGTGAATGACTTTGATGAGGCAGTATGTACTGCACAATAATCATTCTTTGAAATCAATTTTATTGACCAACTGTATTATTACATGTATGGCAAATCACTTATTAAACTATGTCTTCATGGAGTTGCTGTTTGCGTTAGTATTGAGAGATGTTGCAGTGGTTTATTTTATTGCAAAATATCGTATGATTTTTTTATTACGTAAGGTATGGCCTTTTGTTTACAAAATTTGATGAACAGGTTATAAATGGCACGCATAATTTTAAATTTGACTATGAATTTGATTTTTTTTTTGCAGTACGTATTGACAAGGAATCTGGATTGTGTATTTGAAATCACTGCACTTTTTTATTAAATTTTCTTGTGTCTAACGATGACGAAAAACGAGAACCCTAAATAAGCGACATCAGAAAATGTGGATTCGACTTTGATGATATTTTAGATAGAAGTTGAATAACGAATGGTAGGTTTTAGGAGAAAAATATTTGTCATTTTGTTTAATCAAATGATTTTTTCAATTGAATGAAAATAACAAAAAAAAATTTGTTTAGTTCCAGAAATCCCTACAATGTGTCTACAAAGCTGTTTCTACTTCCACGGAACAAACACCAGAAATCAGGATCCTGGTAAGGAGATCTTTGCACTTTTGCTACACACCGCATTAATTTAAATTAAATACAACAATCATCATCATCATTAGCATCAATCATCCCTCAATTCGTCAATTTTTTTTCCCGGGACTGGTTGGATATACGTCAACGTTTTTTTAATCCTAAAATGGTTATTAATTATTAATAAGAATGATTAAAAAATCCTGGTGAAGGGTATATAAAATGATTTGTTTAAGCAGGAAGATAGGACAGGCTATTTTGTAGAAATAATAATCTTCTTTAACTATAATATTTTCTACATATTATACCTATCCGTTTACATTAGCTCATAAATATTTAGTTAATTTTCTAAACGATAATTTTCATGTTTATTATCTGTAGAGCAACTTTTTGACGACCAACGCTTACGCGATTTCAAGGTGTGACCATTTATATGGCTATGAAATTTAGAAAACCAATCATACAAATGGGTACAAAATTTGTCAAATTTTCAAAATGAGCAGAACTTCATTTTTTCTTAAACTAAATCGTTTTTATAAATTCTAAAAACCCGCCATTTTAGCCCTTCCCGTCTTATATATATTAATGGTAGCCGGTCTTTTGCACCTAGGCCATTTTGCATCTTGGGGTAATTTTACAAGTATCTTCTAGAGTGGATGTAATCAAAAATTAGTCGGTATTTTTTTACATGATCGTATCTTTATTAAGGAAAAGGAAAACACTTAAATCTACTAATTAATAAAGTGCCATTTCGCAGCCCCTTTCTTATTCACAAAGCTTCGAGATGGTGGATTGAACATAAAAAAGGTCTCAACCGACATGTAATTTTTAACCAAAATGTTTGTTTTGGTACAACGATTTTTTTCGGAAATCATTTGGCAGCTGGAAATAATGGATTTGTAGTACTATGCCCTATCCAGCATGACATGGCATACACATAACGATAACCTTCGCCGTTCGTGTTCTAATGCTACCGACTATTGTCCCAGTTTTCCTTCCGCGTCTTTCATGCCGCCAAATGGAATCTTTTTGTACCCTTGCAAGTCCACATGTGAAATGCTGACTTGCAGATGTGATAATGTGATACAAAAATGAAACCAGCATGGAATTTGTTTGCATTATCTTTGAGTCATTAAAAATGTATTTTTTGACTTATAATTTTATAAGCTACCTTTTTACATTTTATTACTGTTCCATTGATTAATCACTTACTTGTCTCCGTAGATTGGTCCTGTTATTATGGTTATCATGGACAATCGTTCTAGTAACTTATTTCTTATGTGTTCCTCTAGAGAGCTGCATCTCCCCCTATTTAGATTTGAGTGCATTGGCACAAAATATGGCATCAGGAATGTCGTATCATATTCTTCCGTAGAATTAGCATGATTGGCTTTGGCTACCAAGTGACCACAGTCTTGACCGAGACTTCGAACGGCTTCGGGGCTGACTTGTACATTTCCCAACTCGGGATCTTCATAGAACGCATCGCCACTATTATGAACATTGTTCTTGATGGTGGCACTTTCTCCCCAAGAAGAATTGGACACCCACAGGTTCCAATAAACTGATCAGTTCCATGAATTAATGGTTTATTCAAACGTATAACCTTCTCTGGGTACTCCATACACACTCCGGAATCAGGCAGGTGAAAACCTAGAAATGTGGTATGATCAAGTTGAGAAACTGATGGTCAAGTATCATTAAAACACCGAAGCTTGCAGGCTTCTTTGACAACCGACTGAAAAATATGACAAATTTTTAGTTAAGTTTTTGGTGACAGCACCAATGTGGTTTGAGTCCACCGCACCAGAAATTGAGTCCTCCGAGAAATTTTTCAGAGCCTAGTGGCATGAAAGTTGCAATTATCTTCATCCACTTCCGTCACAAAGAAGATTTTATTTCGGGTGACGTCCCAGGTATAGTCTTCGTAAGCAAAAAGGGCTTGAATTCAAAAATTTTCATTTTTGAAGTTTTATCCACCAGCCAAATCACACCTCCGGAGAAATCAAACACACTAGGCAAGTGGAAGCCAGTTAAAAGTTTGAAATTCTTCAAGTGGAATGACAAAACAAAGGTTCTGCGGAAACCTGTAACCTGTCGTGAACCTCGAAAAGGCGCTGATGAAGCATAGCTGGTCTCGCAAAAATAACAGCTATAGGCAAACTCCGACATTCATTGTTGCCTTGTGCATGAAGTAAACAATGGATGCGTAAATAGTTCTTACAACATCTGACAAGTCTTTTGCTTCATGAAGAAAGCTTCTTCAATTGTTGCTAGTTTGAAAGAATGATCCTCAATTTTATGTGGGATTTCGTCAGAAATTCTGAGACCTGCTTGGGAAGCTCAGTGTATATGGATTACTCAATTTTCGATAATTATGGTGAAAGTGAGCACAAAAAAATGATAAATATTACTATAAATTAGTGTGTCTATACAAAAGTACTAAAACCTAAATAACTTAGTAAACTAATAACATGAAAACAAACGTGTGCCTCATCGTCGGCATTTTCTCTTTTCTCAACAACTTAAAAAAGGACACCCAACA
>JAHZNC010000683.1:0-17877 GCA_027744095.1 Zhuqinia jingwanae | reverse complement strand
TAATAATATATTCATATACTCTCGTACTTATAGCAAGCGCTCAGCTAAGGGAATGAAAAAAAATATGTGTGTTTTTTAACATCCTCTGCCCATCCCATCAAGCTTCTTTTTTTTATCTCTCAGTTCAAATCTTAAGTTTTGTTGACCGTGTAAATTTAATATACTAGCTGTATATTTATGTATGAAAATGTACGTACATATAAATATATGGAGAAAAAATACATGCGACTTATTTATTATACCTAGGCATACCTACCCACTTCTCCTTTTTTTACTTTATTATCGCATCACCACCACACGAAGTGCTACATACCACCATCTAACAAAAAAAATCCAACCCAATTTTTATAGACTTTGTACTTTTTATTATTATTCCGGATTCATTTATTTGTATAGCCGTACAATGTAATGTATGTTACTTCTCTCCTATTTAACGTTTCCCACTATATTTTCCGTTTTTAGTAACAAACTAGGTATTTGTAGAAGACCTGAAAGTTACAAGTTCTATTTTTAAAATAGCACACCAAAAAAAAATACCAGTGGTCGGACAAGTTTTTTTTTTGCAAAAAAAAAACTGTCCAATGATGCCAGGTTTGCTGCTGCTTGCTGCTTGCTACTACTACTACTGCTTGCTGCACCGTTAGACTTTGTGATTTACGTGAACACCATTTGATTTCCCTTTTGGCCGAGACGGATAGTTTAGCACACAGATATATGGGATGGATAGCTCGTATTTCGTGATACTAAATTGTTACGTGATACCACTATGCACTACTCTTACAATTTTTTTTTGTTACGTTCACATAAGTGTGTAGTGAAGCACACAAGAAGACAAGTAGTAGTACTCCTCTTCCCTACCTTTTTTTTAGATCTTCGTCTTCTATTACATTTTATATGTCAATGTGACTTTCACTCTTGCTTTTTTTATTCTTTATATATCACTACCTACGGGAATATATATTTTTTTGCACTTTGAAAATTGGTTAGTGGAGTACCTATATATTCATGTAGGTATAAGGTACTTGCACAAAAATAGGAGGAGGATGAAAAAAGTGTTCAATGGTCATATTTATTATAAGTATTTGATCGTGTACCGTATCAAAAAGAGCAATATAAGAAGTTTACCTATGAAATTTGTACGGCGTGACATACTTTTTATCTCTCTCTCTCTCTCTCTCTCTCTGTGTGCGTCTCTCGACAAGTGAAAATACTTGAACATGAGAGACAGGTACAGTACATACACAGGCTCTATACTCTATGTAGTGCAGTGATGAAGTCCTATAATTTTACCTACATTGTATTTTGTAACCTGATCGGTGTGTAGTAGAGCAAATAGAATAGTAGGTAGAAAGTTTTTTTTGTAGGTAAAAAGTCAACCAACAAAACCAAGAAACTAGCCACAGACATCAAAGTTTAAACTCTTGTGACACATTTTTCCAAGAAAAATGGTAAATACAAGTAAAATGGAAAAAAATAAAATGGGAACGGAGAGCAAGAGAGAGATACATTTAGGTAGGTAGGCAGTGGTGCGAATACTTGAACAATACTTTGTTATAAGAAATGAATGTTTGTTATTTATGTGCACATACATAATGTAGGTTGCAATAATAAATGGTATAAGGAAATGTATTTCCGTGCAAAATAATACTGGGATGTATTTACCCATATAACATAAATGTTTAGATATATAAAAAAGTGTTTGAGAGAGAGGCAGAGAGAGGTTAATCATAGTTCCAATCAAATTAAGCTATCACTTCTTTTTAGAAACCAGAAGAGTAGGCTTGGCCGTGGTCATGCTACCCGTCTTCTGGTACGCTTGTACCCCCGATACTCTTTCCCTACATTCGTACGTACTACAAAGTTTTTAATTAAATTACACCTCTAAATTTGAACAGATGGATGCGGTGATAGGGTGTGCCTGAGTGAATGTATGCCTATATGTAGGCACTCATCGTGTGCGCAATATGAACTCTAGAATTAATATAATAATAGCACAGCAGCAGTAGCATAACCCTTTAGTCATGCCTTGTATATGGCTAGGAAAGTAGGGAGAACCTCAGAAACTGTAACAAACTTTTTATTATAAAACAGAAAGTAGAAATATTTTCGTTGTTTTGTAAAGCTACCATGTATCGTGTAATGCATCTAGTTTTCTGTAGAGTTCCCAAAGAAAATAAAAATAAATATTGGCGTTCAAATAAATTAGTTTGTTTTTTACTTAATCTTCATATGATTTCCTATTGTCCATATACTTAATATAACCTATTTTATTTATTTTCTCCTTTATATTTTTATTCGTTTTGTAAGTGCACAAATAAGGGTGCAAGAAACATGTCATAAGAACCAACTGGCAATCTATTAAAAGTATATTTTTCATGTTTTTGACGATTGAGAGTGACCATCTTAATTTATTTTGAATTACACATTTGACCTTTATTTCACATTAACCATTTTAAAACTATTTCTATCACGATTTTGTAGTTGTATATTTTATATGAGCTATAAACAACTTTCGTAGCAGCGAAACAACAATGGCGAGTTGAAGTTGTCAAGTTATTTTTGTATTGCATGAATCCAAACAGTAACAATTAAATTAATGAGCACAAAAAGTAGACTCTGACAGAGGGGATTCGCAATGATGACGACGTAGCTAGCAGATTAAAAAAAAGAGTTTGGTGAAAAAAGAATCTTATACAATCAAAAAGAGAATCCATCCCTATTCAGAAAACAGTTGTATAAAAATTCCAGGAAGTCACGAAACTATATGGTCATTGTCATATCATTTTCTTGTTCCAGTGCTTATCATCATTATGATTATTATTATGATTAGTAGCTAGAGACGCTCTTTTGGTACACATCTCTTTTGATTACAGAACCCCAACAAAGTTTACAAGCAAAACATTGATGATGCGAGATAAAAAAGGATATGAAATGGAAAGACAAATGTCACGCTCGAGTTAGTAGTGCCTTTGTACTTTGTTTGAATGGAAGGCAGAACAAAAAAAGCGTATAACAGTGAATTAAGATATACGAGTATTACGGTTCAAGAGTCATCAATTAAACCCGATCAATATTTGACTTTTTTCCAACATTATTTTATCTCTACGATATAGTATATGATAAAATCTTACAATTACCATTATAACTAGCAAAACATTAGAGACACATGAATTTTAATTGTCACGAACTTGATTTTATGTAGGCAACTTATCAAATTTATTCTTATGAAAGTAAAAGGATCCTGGTGAAAGCAGCAAGTTCAGATGAGTTCATGTATGTATCTATATAGCTTTCTTCGTCTATTTTTCTCTGGAAAAACTTTTTCTCACTTCCGTTTCATTGATGCTGTGCTTTTCTCTCTGCGTGCTTTTTGCTTTCCATTATTCCTTTACTTTTTGTCCGTTTCTTATTCTTTTCAGCAGTAGCTTCATAGCAGCAGCAGTGGCAGCAAAGTCTTGTTTTTTTGTTAGTTTGGCAAAAGATAAAGAAAAAAATGGAAAGGGAAAAAAGTACGGCAGCCGTCGCCGTAACGCGTGTTGGTTTCATTCAATGAATCGAATGGAATGGATGACTGAACTTGGTCCGCGGACCTATCTTTATTTTTTTTGCTAAAAAAAGTATAATAATAGTCACGTATATTATTAGAATATATGAATACACTATATAATGTATACATATATTATAATATATGCATAAACATTGAGATTCTTTAACCCTATTTGTTTTCGCTCCAGATTCCAGAGAGATAGATCATGACTCGGGTTCCCATCTCCGCTGTTTTTCTCATCGCAGCCCCTTTCCTTTCTCCAACTCAAAACTTTTCTCACTAGGGACGATAATAGCTCATCTTTTATCTCGACCCATTATCCGGGCTTTTTAAGCTTTTGGATACATAATATTCATGCTACTACCGCATATATAGGTATACATGTATGAAAGTATTAACACACAAATATTTAACATGCCCTCATATATAATATATTGGACATTCATATAAAATGTGTATAATTCTTCGCATTGATGCTGCCACTGGGAAAGAAAACATAAAAGAAAGCATTTAAAAACGCTTGGAGAAAGTCACGCAAGAGTTGTCAGTACTTCGATCTTTTCTCCGCTGCCTGGCCCCGTTAAACAGATTAAGAGAGGGGAGCTCCCGTACAAACACCAACGAACCAAACAGCGCAACGAGAAAGACGAAGACACACACTTTTGCTCACTCACAAGAAGAAAGGGCCATTAACTACTGCGCTGTTCTTCCATCCTCGTATATTTATATAAAATAAGAAAGCCGTGTGAGTGTGTATGTGTAAAGAAGAAGAAGAAGAAAAAAGTCGACGAAGAAAAGCAGATAGAGAAAAGGAGAACCGGATGCTCAAGATAACATCGTAGAACGGAGACGAAGAAGATTCAGAGCGCACAAAACGGTGCTCTCTGTGCTACTAAACATCATGCCAGCATCGCACTGAGAACACACACACACATACACATCCATACTTGTACTATCTAAATATATAAAATATATATGAAAATGAATCGACCGACTCACAATGTGTGACGACGACAACGAAAATGCGAAGAGTTTTCTCTCTCTTACACAAACACACATTCACACAGTAGCAATGAGTATATATATATTTGTGTTATGATGATGATCATGCTGATGATATGCATGGGCACAAGGATTCCGCTCCAAGAGCAGCAGAGAAGCAAAATAGAAAAGTGTGGTGAAGTATATAAGTAAATATATTTATTCGCTGTTTAACTGTAAAGAAGCATTGGCAGCAGAAAAGAGAGAAAGTGTTCACATACATTTTATATGTTGGTGTGTCTTTTTATATACCTATATATATAAATAATGCATATATGTGTAAGTGATTGAGTGAAGAGAAGAAGAAAAACTGTTGGCGAAAGGAAATAAAAGGTATGTGTGTCTGTGCGCGCTTTCTCTTTTCTTTCTCTCCGATTTCAGTCCTACTTTCTCCACTATTTTTTTGTATGTTATACGACAAGCTGGTAGTAGTAGTATTTTAGCGACCTATTTTGATGTCTTTCTCTCTCTCTCCATTCTTGGCTTGCTCTCTCTCTCTCTCTATCTATTTCTCACTCAGCATGGTATGATGATGATGCGGGTTTTCTATGCCACTATCATCATAGCTGCTGCATGCTGCTTATTCTTTTTCTTTCTCATTTTTTTTACTTTACTCATATTCTCTTTTACATTTTTTTGTACCTTCGTTCAAACCAAAGTACAGAATAAATAGGGCAAAAAGAAGATGCTGATGTGGAGAAAAGAGGTAAAGTGCATTATGCTTTTACCATATCTGAATATTGTGTGTAGAAATGTAAACTAAATTAAAAAAGGGAACGTAGAGGATGACACAGAGAGTAACCAGAGAAGAAGAAGAAGAAGAAAGAAAAAAGAGAAGAAAATGTTAGTAGTGTACCCTTTCTTTAGTGGTGGTGGTGTGTGGCAAAAATGATGATGATGATGATAATAATAATAATAATATATTTATAATATTATGGGCCTTCTGCCTTATTTCATTTAACCAACAGGGAAACCTTTTCAGATTCAATAGTATTCAACTTCTTCTTGTCACTATACTATGTATGTATATGTATACAAAGGGCAGCAATATGTGTGCATGAGCATATATAGTTTATTATTATCTCTCTCTAGTGCCATTAGATTATTACCACATTATAAAACAGAATTTCATACACACACACTCTAGATTGATCAAAAAAGTGGAAAATTTCTCTACAAAGAGAAAATTCACTCCCTGACACTGTGTGTGTGTGTGTTGGTAAAATTCAAACGGAAATTATGCTTATTAGTGAATGAGGAGACGGAGGAGGAGAGGAGATGACGCAAGAGAGGAATAAAAGTGTGAGTAATTTAAAAAGAGGAACGGAACACTTTTCTTGAGGTCCCTTCAAGGAGAAGAAAAGGAGGATGCGGTTAGACTCATCATCCACATCATATAAAAACCATATGGCATTTTACCTACAAGCATATATTATTTAATTGTTATTACTCTTATAATATTTATCACTACTTTAAATTTTATATAAGTTAAACCACACACAGGCATCTTTATGCGATTTCTTTCCTTTTTGAAAGTCATTATATATTATATTATATTATTCAGCTCTCATGGTGTAAAACAAGGTACATGTAGTCTGTACTCAGTGTGGCATTTTCTCCTTTCCTTTAGCACTTTCTGAGCCATTTCCTCCTTAATTTCTCTTTAACTTTTAAGTTTCCTTTGCTGATTGTCTATATTATAGTGCTGCTGCTGCTGTGTATTAGGATCATTGTTAAGTCAACAGTAGAAGAATTAATGCTGTAAAGTTTTTTTTAAACCTATATGTACATATGTTTAAAGATTGGCAGATAGAGAGAGAGAAAGGGGCATAAAAATATCATGCATGGTTAATGTACTTCTGATGGCATTTTACTGTAAGCAAAGACGACATGCAATGTTGAATGTACACTTACACATGCAAGATCGAAGAGAACCTAATGCTCCACAAAAAAATAACATGATGATAATAAACTTCATACTAAAACTGGCGCTTTATATATTTTTTTCTCTTATCATCAGCTTTATCATCTCATTTTCTCATTCGTAAAGCTAAACTGACTTGTAAAGTGAGCGAGAGAAAAAAAGTCCAAGTCCAATGCAATCACAAAAAGTGCTTTACTCTCTAACTCACCATATTACTACTACTCCTGCCACCGGACTCTTTCCAAGCTCATATCCTTTTTTGCTCATCATCACCATCCCCGACGTCGTCGTGAGATGATGATGATGATCATCATCATCATCAACCTCATCCCGTAGATCAACAATAGCCTTATATTATACTTTTTATACCAAAATAAATATATATACATATTTATACTACAATCAGCTTTTATTCTCTTCATCCTCTCCACTTGAGCTATCACGCACATCCATCGCTCTCTTTCTCTTCTCGTCTCTCTTTTTGCAAGCAATTCAGTCGGATCTTTTTTCTCTGTCTATCTTTCTGTTTTTTTTGCAGCTTTTCTTCTTCTTCTTCTTCTTAACTTGCCCAGAAAAAAAACTTGGCCATCTATCCTAATAATATTTTACGTTTTAACTGACTTTTTTTTCCTTTTTCTTCTTCTTGATACACAAAAATATTATATGGATACCCATATATTTTTGTGAGTGTTACTCCATATTATTTCCTCTCATAAATACATGTGTAGTATTCCCTACTTTTCAAACCTTTTATGATTATCATCTTCATCGCACTACTACCACACATTTTATATCTAAAATACACCACACTTTTGCAAATGTCTATACGTTTTTTGTACATGCATTTGGCCTTTACCCATCTACTCTAAAATTATGCTCCTCTCATCACTTACTTTACTATATCTACACCAAAGAAGTACTTTTTATAAGTGAGTTAGTTGACTTTTTCGTCATCAGTTATTTTTCGAAGTCGAAGAAGAAGAGAGAGAAAACTCTTCTTCTTCTTCAAGCAAAACTTTTTTTCCTTCTTTGCTTTCTCTTTTTAAGAGAGAATAAGAGTTGAAAGCAAATTATCTCTATATGGTATATATACAAAATGCATTTGAGTGATTTTGGCTATATTTACAGATAACATTTTTTTTCTATATAAAAATTTGTAGCACTCTGTAACTATATGAGAGGGACTTACTTAAATGCATCTATAAAATTGTATGGTGGCGGCAAAAAAAGTTTTTCTTTTTCTCCTGTCTGTTTTTTTCATTGAATGTTCATGCTCACTCTCTACACAGCAGTAGCAGCAGATTCGATATTTTTTACCACTGAAAACTTTTATATATTTTTATCTCTCTCCTTTTTTGTATTCTTCAGTTGATTTGAACTTGTTTTCAATAAAGCTCTAAAAAACTATATGTGTGTGTGTTCGGGAAGAGCTTACTAGTTCAAATGTTCAATATAGGCATATAATATCTGTGTAGTCCTTATTTAGCAAACCGGGTCAAACCTGCCATGCAACTTTGCTATGCTAAGCAAATGCCTGCAGTTCTGTACTAAAAAAAAGATCGGAGCAGCTTGTTTGATATGACTGACCAGTTTTTTTTCGTTCAGCATTTTTTTCCGAGAAATTGAGGGAAATGAAAAGTCATATTATTATTTTTCCACCTATACTTTTCAATGTAGCTCGTAACATTTTATTAGTATTAGGGGTACATCTGTAGCATTTGTTTTTGCTCGTCCTCGTCAAATGAAACATGTCTGTTGAACCAATCAAGTTTTTTTTGAAGACATGTCCGTCATTTTTCTACTTAAAATGCCTTGCTGACTCTCTTACTTCTTGGAAAATTTTGGAACAGCTTTAGCCCCTGAGGCTAGCACAGCAAGCGGCGGCAATAGCAGCAGCTCACCATATAGCCAATATTACCTAATCGTGTAAAGTCCACTTTGCCCAAAATTGTCTTCAATTTTCAGGGAAAAAACCCCCGTAACATAAAAGCAACGCCTGGTGAGCTTGTTTTACTTTTCAGCGAATTGTTTCCCTTTATTTTTCAGTGGAAGGAAAAGTGAGTGATGGAGTGGCTATATGCGTAAAAAAACAACAAGAGAGAAAATTGTGAAGTCTTGTAAGATAAAAAAAAATATATAGGCTACTCTTGTTCTTCTTTTTCCCTTTATTTTTCAGTGGAAGGAAAAGTGAGTGATGGAGTGGCTATATGCGTAAAAAAACAACAAGAGAGAAAATTGTGAAGTCTTGTAAGATAAAAAAAATATATAGGCTACTCTTGTTCTTCTTTTTCAGAGCTCAGGGCAGCAGAAGAAGATTACGCGATAAGGTTGTCTTTTCTCATCATGATGGCTATGCTCATGTTGTTGATGTTGATGATGATGATGATGATTTTGATATCCTGCTTTGATATATTCAACCGTTCCACATTTATTGTTAAATTTGTTGTGAAGTGTATAAAATATATCCAGCTTTTTCCCAACAAAAAATAAGCTATGGGATAAACCACATGAGTGCTTTTTATTAATGCATTTTGTGTGTGCCGTCAAATATGTTTTTCTCTGCCCCCAGAGGACTAGGTATTCACAAAATGAGAATAAAAAGCTTTTTTTTTCTCCATACAACAATCAGTTATAGAGCACAAGCAAATATTAATCTTTATATATATATTTATGGATGTACATACAACTATGTACACACAACTTGATAAGTATACATATATATTTTAACTTGTTTTTCTAGATCAGATCTCTCGTCCCATCGCTTTTTGTGCTTTTGTATAACCCAAAAATGACATAAAACTGTCAAAAATGTGTAGCTATCTTTCTGATTTTTTTGGTTATTTCGTAACATTGTTGTACATACTACTCTTGGTTGGTGGTGCTGGTACTTTTGGCTGTTATCTCTATCAAAAGCACAATTATATTTTCTCGTTTTTGGTCAACAGCAGCAGAGACCTATCAGTATCATTGTATCATGTATCGAATATGGAACCCAACCAAGTTGAAATGTAAATAGTGTGATTCTTATTCCAGATGAAATCTTACATGTTATGTACGTAGGTACTTATATTACATACATAAATTTATATATGATGTGAATATGTACCTATACTAACGCACACACGTACATGTACTCTCGAATTCAATATGATTTTTTGTATTAGCTGATGTTGTTGTTGCTGCTGCTGCTGAGCTGGTCACAAAATCGGGAAAAAAATAGAAAGGAGAGAGAGAGAGAGAAAGGCTATCAAAATCGAATCATGCCATCAACATTATTTTACCATTCTATCTAGCAAAAATATGTACATGAATACCAAAAGGAGTAGTGGGGAAAGCAGTGCGGAAGTATGACTTGTAGTAGTATAATAATAATATCGAGAGAAAAATGGCGATAGTGGTTCGATGGACAAAATACAAAGCGAAAGAGAAAGAGAGAGAGGGATAGGATATTATTACTACTTTATATGCCTTTCAGCTGAAAATAGTCAAAACATTCAGAAAATTCGGTTTGTTAGAGAAACAAGCGCGTACCCATACACGAGATCTTGATAAGAAAATATTGTCCCTGGTTTTGTGTGTGTGTGTGTGTGTGTCCGTGTGAGTGTGCTTAAACTTTGTTATGAGAGGCAAGAGTACGGGCTATCGAATATAACAATTCATCTGTAATATAGTCACTCGGAATACAAAACCAATATATCTTTTCTTCTTGTTCTCTTTTTCACAAAACTATCTCTTTTTTTCTCGTTTTGCTATTCTTTCCATTAGTGCTTTTTCTGCTGCAAGGAAGGAAGGAGGAGGAAGAATGAATACAAACATAAACATTGACCATATGTGCCTAAGAATCCATGTATATCTCTCTGTATGCTTTGTACTCTATTATTATTATTATTATTATTATTGGCAAAATGTCGATATAATTTCTCTGGCATCGCCGTATTTTTTTATATATTCGAACAGAAAGAGAGAAAGATAATAGATAACTAACTCCATATCTCCTCCAGAGCCCAAACTATGCCAATATATACCATTATTGCATTTTTTTGTCATTATGATCAAAATATTAGACTTAGGCACGTATATTATGTATAACTTTTATAGGTACGTATGGGGAATTACACATGATAACTGTATGTACCTAGTCGTGTATATACTTATTTAAGTGTTATAGGTGGTATATGCACGTGTTGTACAGAAAACAAGGAAATGAAATTTTTTACACTTTTTTTCGTTTGGTGTGTATGTGTGTGGTGAATCAAGCAGAAAGTCATAATGCATACTACGAGAGAGAAAAAAAGGATTGGTGAATGGAGGCGGCAGTAGTAGTAGCAGCAGCAGCAGCAGAAACACACACCTAGATTGTATCTTTTATGTATTCATGGCAGGGAAACAAAAATTAGACTTTGGGGACTTTGGCCTGTCCTCTTTGCAAGGATAAAAAGGGCTGAATAAATCACTTGGATGGAACCCGAACACACACAAGTTCGATATATATTCTTTAGAAAAAAAGAGAGTTGGAAAAATGTGTGGATATCGAGTAATAGAAGCCCAGTCGCGACTAACCAAAAAAAGCCAACTGAATGGACAAAAGCATGTATATAATAACTATGTATAAAGTTTAGATGTCTGTGTAGAATAGAGTCAGAAATAGAAAAAAAAGTAAGATAAAATGAAGAAGAGGAAAAAACCGATCAAAATTATAGGCATGTTGATATATAAAAAAACGCATGTATATATTATGCGATGGGTAAAAAATAAAAAACCAGGAAAAGTAGCCATTATAGAAGACAGAAGTGAAAGTAAAACTTACTTTGTGTTCTCTCTCACTCACTCACTCTCCCCTTCTTTCTCTTTCTCTTCTCAACAGGGCCATGTGATATTTTGTTACAAAAAAAGTAGTAAAACATATATTAAAGTTACATTCATTGCCATTTATATCCGCACCAAAACAGCAGGAGTAAAATTGTTCAAGCTGCTATTTTTCTGGTCTTTGGCAATGTGAGTGCATTTGAAAGAGGGAGAGAGAGAGTTGCGTTGTTTGTAAAAAAAAACTAAACTGATGGCAACGTAAATCGAGGAAATTCAATAATTTATTATCAGGGAAAAAATACTACAGGACATACACTTGCACATCCATATCAACTGGCTTTATATTTTTTATGTGCAGCAGCAATCCCAATGAATGGAGAGCACACCAAGAGCCAATTTTCACCGTTGCTTTTTTAATGTATGATCGCAAACACATAAACTGCATTTTCAATCCATTTTATGTGCATTGTGGGATATATATACAACGTTTATATTAAAACAAACCAGCGGGGAAACTAAGAAGAAAATACTGTTTTTTTGGTTAAAAAAAACTGGACGTGATGACGATGAGACGGCTATCAAAACACTCCATTTATGACTGTTGTTTGTAGAGGTGGTAGTTTGGATTTGGAAAGCAAGACGTCAGTAAAAATTGCTACAAGAACTTACAAAAATGGAGGAGTGATATAAAAAAAACTGCGGATTTATTGTATTACTTTTTGACATTGCGTGTCTTTGCCCTTCTCTCTTTTTTGCTGTGTGTTTGTGTGTTTGCTCTCTATGACCTAAAATCCCTCTTGCAAAATTCATGGCATACATAAAAATTGATGCATTTTGCCCCATACTAAAAAAAACTAAAACAAAAGCTATATATGAAAAGAGCAAAGAGAGCACATCGCAGACACACATAACAACCACCACTACAAAATTTATAGGTTTGCAAACGATTCATTTTTCTCTCTCTGCTTTTCTCTGTTTCATTTCACTATGTATACCAGCTTGAGTAAAAACAATAAAGGGTCATAAAAATTGATGTTTGTACATTTACATTATTATGTATTACTACACATATTCCATCCATACACAAAATAACAACATAGGTCATTTGACTAGAAAGAGGAGAGAGGTAACAAGAAATATGATTTGCTTGCTTTCAGCAAAAAAAAAAAGCCAAAAAAAGGATAATCGAGTTTTGAGAAGGATGCGAAACTGGTATGGTTGGTAATAGTGATGATGATGATGATGGGGCATTATTATTGGATACAACCCTATTTATTTTGACTATATATTTAACAAAAAATATGATATACAAAGTTTAAACAATATTTTTTTGTGTTAAAAGGAAAGATTAATATGTATGTACAAGAAATTCTATTTTGCCTACTCAGTAAAGTATAATAACAGTATATATTATATAGCATTTATCATAAATAAATATATCTACCCTAATTCAAAAAGCTAAAAGGTCTCTCATCCTTCTCCAGGCCTGTCCTGATTTTTCGGCTTTTTTCTTTAATCTTAAGCAAATTGTTTTTCTTCTCTTTTTTTTCTCTCTCTCTCTCTCTACATCCAATTTCCCTACAGCTAAAGCTATATAACATGTATATATGTTGACTTTTGGAATTGATTTGAATGTTGGGTTTTTTAAAGGTACCTATATATGTATATTATGCAGATATAGCTAATAACATGGTATCCCTACCATAGCACCACTACCACATAACGTCCTTTGATGAAAGCAAATATATGAGGCAGCATGTCTAATGTTTGTCTTCTTTTTTTTATTATAAACTTTTAGTACCCTTTTTTCCAGTACACTTTCGTGTTTGCAGAGGAGGAGGAATACCTAGTGCATTATTAGCATACACAAACTCCCTTTTTTTCTCTAGTAGCAGACACTTTAAATCAGTCTCAGTATTATTTTTTTTTTTATGAGAAAGGAAACAGGTCGTCTCCTTGTGTCCCTTGGAAAAAGAGAAAAGGGAGAAAATCTTTTTCAATCAATTTGTAACAATGTGTCACTCTTTCCATCCGTCCATTCGTTAATATATATGCTTCCAGTAGTAAAAAAAAGTCAATGAATAAAAAACACATTTGGTACACGTAAAGCATACCTACATTACTCTAAAAAGAAGAAGTTTACACTCTGTTTTTCTGGGTACAAATTTTTTTTTTGACTTTGTCTTCTCAAAGGAAAACGCGACATGACATCTGCAAACTGTTTAAAAGTCTCACATTTGTCCATAATGGGACGAGAAGTTGACATTTTAAGTTTGAAAGGTATAGTGGAAGTAGTCTATACACACATGAGAATATATATCTATATACCTTATCCATGTTATAGGTAGGCATATGCATGAATCATATATATATATATTATTAGTGTGTGCAATATGGCTACTTTGTGTCTTTCTTCTACTTCTTCCTTTTTTCTCTTTTCTTTTCTTCCAAGAAAATGTTATGTACAGCTGAAATGGCAAATCTTTACAAAAAAGTGAGTGTATCTGAAAGAGAGGCTTGTACCTTTTAAAAGGTCTTATTTTCCTATTTTTTACGATCTGCGTTCGAGTATAATGTAGCGTTCAATTCAAACACATTTTTTTGTTTCTTTTTAGGTAGGTATTTGAGAGAGAAAAAGACCATTGTCTTCAGCTTTCCTTCTTCTTTTTTATTCAATTGATGTTCGGTCGGATGTGTTGTGTTTAGTAAAAAAAAATACTTTAAAAAAAGTGATGCAGCAGGGAGAGAAAAAAGGAAAGTTTTAGGAATAGACTGCCTTGAACTTTTTTTTCGGAGAAAAAAATTTTCATGCTACCTAACAACCATGTTGACTATTTACATATTACGTACCTAGTTACATACGTAGTACGTACGTATAAAAGAAAGCTTTTTACATTTAGGTATTAAAAACAAGTACCTATATAAACTTTTGATATAATTTTGTAGTTTTTTTTGCACTATTTGTTATACAGATGTAAGTACCCCTTGATTCACACGAATAAATAAAAAGACAAGAGAGCGAGAGGGAAAAAGGGGAAGAAGAATATAATATGCTTGAATGAGCATCAGCATAAACGAAGTATGTAGGTAGCACTTCTGCTACTGTTCCCACAGTTGTCTTACACTCTTGCATACACACTTTTTTTTCTTTTTTCTTGTTTGCAAAAAAAATATATAAAGATTTTTTTGCTAACATTTGGTGAAGGTTTTCTTTCTTTTATTTTTTCGTATTATTTTCTCTTTTCTGCATTTTCTCTTGCTGTTGCTTTGTGTTATCCAGTTTTCCTTTACCATATTTTTCTACTTTATGAAACTCCTACTTTCTCTTTCTCTCTGCTTTAATATTACTACAATTTCCTTCTGCTTCTACGTACTTTCCTCTCGCTTGACTTTCCCTCTGTTGCAATAGTGTGTGGAGTAGTGAGTACTTTTGAATTTTATTGAATTTTTCTTTGCCCTTATATCATATATACATGCATAATAAATACATATTATTATGCATATACCTACATACATTATTATTAGGTATATATGCATAATACACACAGCAGTATTTTAGCATAACGATCAACTTTTTTTCAGACTATCGCATGTGAACAGTCAAGCCATAAAATGGCAAGGTGACTTCAATTCCTCCACTACTACCTCACACACACACACACACACGATCACTTCCTCCTTTCTTGTGTATAACGAGCAAGTACAAAGAGAGAGGCCAACTCTCTTTTGCATTTTTGCTACCTATATATATAAGTACATGTTTTCTATCATCATCTTTTCCTCTACTTCTTTTTGCCAACTCAACCATCCGAACCTTTACATACATATTATATACCTAAATATACATAAATGTGGTATATTATTATGTATATTTTTTTGCACTACTCCACAGGGAGTTGAGCAAATACTTTAGTTGATGCCCTCCATATGTATGCATGCAAGTAGCGTATACATTCCACTTATAAAACATTATTACAATCCTCTTGTGAATTTTTATACCTATATACTTACTTTTCTTCTTCTTTTTCTTTACTCTTCACCAGTCCTCACCCTAAAAAAAACTTCAACAGAAAAAATAGGAAGGACTTTGCTGCTGCTGCTGCTGCTGCTACTAGTACTACCGCTGTACTCATACATTTATACTACAAGCATCACCAAAGCATTCACAGAGAAAAAAAAGCTTCTCTCTCTCGCCATTCACTTGAGAAAAAAGAGGGATAAAAGGAGTTTGTTTACTTGCTTCACTTTCCTTCTTCACATCCTCCACCACCTACATAATATATAAAGATGGTAAAAGCATAAAAAGGAAGAAGACACACAAGACACAAGTAATAATGTTTTTTAGCCAGCCAGCTAGGATCCTGCTGCTGCTGCTGCCGGAGGTACATATACCAACTCTACCTTCATCTCTCTTTTTACTTCTCTTTACCAAAAGGAAAAGGATCTCCAGAGACCACCAAAAAAAGAAAAATGTATATCCTATATAGGTACTACATATACACCTCTCTCTCTCTCTCTTCAGATATATTACAAAGTGTATAAGATAATATGAAGTGCAGTTGTAAATTGTACTAAAAAAACTGGTCTATATCTATACCTACCATGCAAAGACGAGGAGGTGGAGGATGATATGATTCCACTTACTGGACTACTCTATATACAACAACCAACAACACAACATTTAAAATAGCAATAGTAATATTTTTATTTCTGCCATGATAGTATAGTGGTGGCAGCAGGAGCAGCAGCAGCGGTGGTATCAGTGTGTACAAGGAGGTACTTGATGGTAGTGGTGTCCATATTTAACTTTTTTTCTAAAGTATCCACATCTAAAAAGAAAAGTACGGATGATGGCACACACCACCAATACTACTACTACTACTACTACCACTCTGGTATATACACAAACTCTGTTTACTTATTTTTTTATTATATTTGCTTTCAACATACATGCATGACGCTGCTAAAAAGTAAAAGTAGAGTCATGAGCTTTTATATGACAGGCGGTTATGTATGTATATGGGTTTCTCGTTTATTTTATAAAGTGGAACACAATAATGCCAAAAAAACAGGGCAAAAACTGTTTGAGAATAATAACATTGGTGTTCAATACTGCGTAAACGATTTGCATTTTTTATGTAGACAAATATATATACGTATGCAAAAAAGGAAATGTAAAGCTACTTGTTTATAGTTTGTTGCTGCCAGCTAAAAACTTTTTCATTTTTGCTGACGTGAATGTATATTATGTAGAGACATAAGTGTGTGTGTGTGTATGTGTGTGCGTAGTGGGGAATTTATATACACAACATTTGTTTTTGATGACATGTACCTATATTATTTAAAATATTATTATTTATTATGGTTGGGTTACAAGATTACTTGTTTTTTTATTTTGAACTAAAATTATGATTTTGCTGTTTGCTAGATACTCTGAATATCGTTGATGGTAAAACAACGTGGACAGAAGCAGAAGGAAACCATTTTTCCTGGATCAATTTGTGGAAATTCTATCATTCATTTTAGCTTCAAACTTTGCGACTAAATTTGAGATAAATTAAAATATATGGTTGAATACCAACCAGGTTGTAATGCTTAATTAAAGTGCAATCAAACAGACAAACAATGCATCAAATTTTATCTGCAAATACGAAAATGTCAACGATTTAATCTACTTAATTATATTATCAAACCAAACCAAATTTATTGAAAAAAACGGCTTAGTCCTCTTCTGGCAACATTCACAATTTAATATTTCTGTTCAATATTTTCAAAACAGATCACACGCTGGTTTTATCATACCTTTAGTCCATTAAAAAACAAAACTAACTTTCCAAATAAACGTATGGTAGACTTTCATCAAAATTATCGTTTGGATAACTTGACAATTTGCCCCACTTATTTTAGGTTTTGTACTGGAAATTACCACTTAGTAAACGACGCCATGAACATAAATAGTTAAGAAATATTGTTTCAGTCTTTAAAAAAATTGTTTTGTTTTTACTTTCTAGAAAATTGAGTTTTGTATCTATAAACGTTTGTATATAGGTATATGCAATTTGGGAAGAAAGGTAAACATAAAACCATTATGTCATATCGTTAAAAATGTGCACATCGTTTCACCTCACTTTACATGCTTTATAATTAGGTTTCTTTTGCCTTCACTCAGACAATTTGAGCGCAGACCTCCAACATCTAAATATGCAGTCTAGCCGTATTATGAAATTATAATAATTGCTGAAAAAATGGTAGGTGCCCTTGGCTTTCTTTTTAGATTTTGTTGTCTAAAAACAAGAAGTTGAATGTCTATCCACACGCGTGTGCATGTACTAAGCTTGGCGTGTGGTATGAAAAACGATTTTTTTCCTGGAAATAATCCCCCACCTCAAAAATTTCCTGAACTTGTAAGGATTCATTCAGCCAAGCAAGTAGAATGAGCAACTCGACTACATTCACTGACTCAAGTTTAGATTTGGTGAATAAATTATGTGCCCACAATTTATCTTTAAGCAGACTAAACATCAAACATGCACATACACGCGTCGTAATTTCATTTAGT
>JAHZNC010000682.1:0-10185 GCA_027744095.1 Zhuqinia jingwanae | reverse complement strand
TTTTTTTTAGATGACCACACGATACGATGCCTCTCAGTAATTTAGAGCCAGTGCTTTTATGGAATGCTCCTGTAAAAGTTTGCACACAATTTGCTTAATACCCGGGGGGTTTTTCTCGTGGTAGTTAATATTGTTGAAATTTGGACAGTTTTGAAATGATCTAATTATTGAACCTTACTAATACGCAAGTATTATTTTTTATCAATTTTTGGAAATGAATCGTAAAAAATTGGAAGAAAAATATTTGCATCTTCTTATGCTGTTGCTCCCTACACACACGCTAAATTGGAACTCCGTAATAGCATTATTATAATATACAATATGCACGTACTAATTAATATTATGTAGGGGTTGTATTTAGGCTAAATGCTTCACATTTATAATAAAACGTTTGCTTTCGTATTTTTTAGTGCCTCCACTCCTTTACTACTTGCATATATAGCATCATATAGCGTCATATAGCATCCCTTTATACATTTTACTAGAGTAACTGCCATTTGCAATAAAGTTTGCTGTATATTCTTTCGGAATTTGAAATAATACAAAGAGGTTTGTTATATATACCGATGTATGCTAAAAAAAGTGTCTTGGACAAAGACAAAGAAGTTTTTATATTCCTCATAGTTATCCGGAATGCCTTTTTATTGCGAGTCATGTCCATGTCCGTCTGTCCTTCCGTGCACCAAAGAGTCTCTCCAAAACAAGGTAACTTTTTTATTCATCCTCATCATCATCACAATACAATCTAGTTTACACGGGTTAAAAAATGACAATCTATTTTGGAATTACAAAAATAATATGAAATGAAAACCATATCTTCGAAATTCAAAAATAAATATGAATACGATAATTTTTTTTAAATTGATTTCTCCAGAAACTTTGTTACACTTTACAACAGGGTGTTTCATGCACTTGATTTTGCAGTCAAGAATTACAGTCACATCCAAAGCAAAGGAAGGATAATGCTGGCAATGCAATGTCTGCGTAATATTTACTTAATGCCGTATTCATCCCTATATCGAAACTATATTTTTTATTCTGATGATGATATCATTCATGTAGATATGCATATAGATATAGATCATGGACATATCATGATGACATTCCCCTTTCTTTACATGACAAATCAGTGAAATGAAAAGTGTTGGGCTGGAACAGTACAAACCTGGATCGCATAACCCTCTACTAATTTGATTGTACATTATGAAGCATTTTACACGTACATAGAACATCCGTGTGGATAAGAAAGCGGAACGTAGTACTAATTTTTTGTGCTTACAAGTGAGTCAAATTGTATTCCCTGTTAATTTTCAGCTCTTGTCCCAATACAAATCACCTTGTAAATGCATCACTTGTTTTATTATTTTCAACTGTAGCTTGTTTTTTTGCAATATATTTTTGCGAGTGTAGAAAATATATAAAAATGGGTGTAAAGAAAGGCAGATGCATATAAATATATGTAGGATATTATGGATATAGTATGTAGTACTCAGAATCAGTCAGCTATCAACGCTCTTCACATGAAAAATCGCAATTGTATTTTTTATTTGCACTAAAAAATCGTTTTATTTCGTTTTGTGCTGCTTGTTATCAAGCCAAGAGTCAGAAGGATTTATTTTTATGTACACTAAATTTTTATGG
Organism: Zhuqinia jingwanae; assembly: GCA_027744095.1. NCBI lineage: Eukaryota > Metazoa > Arthropoda > Collembola > Entomobryomorpha > Paronellidae > Zhuqinia > Zhuqinia jingwanae. The sequence continues at coordinate 8,544 of JAHZNC010000682.1, read as the reverse complement.
AATTATCTGAGCAAAAGTTCTGCACACTTTATTTTACGGTGAACCTACAACTTTAAAATTACTAATTACATTATTATATTGAAATTGTAGTGCAGTGATATCATCACCGGCATGCTTATCAATTTCATCATCAAATAATGCTACATATTGGAATACATTTCATGGTAAATGTGAAAATATTTCTACAAAAGTTTCCACGGTTTGATTAAATGATGAATATCTAAATTTGAATCTGCAGAAACATAAAGTACGTAAAAAAAATATTTATTTTTTCCTTTTTAGATCTCATCTGAAAAAATATAAAAATGTCGGATCCTTGGCAATTTTGTAAGATTGTGGAGGCTGATCCAATCAGCGGTTCATTAACTTTACTTAATGACAATTTGGCCTGGTTGCGAAAGTACCTAAGTACAGATTTCAAAGTCAACGACACTCCCATCACATTAATATCGGTCTTGGGGTCCCCATCCAGTGGCAAATCTTTCTATACCAATTTGTTTGCCGAGTATCTCAACACAAATGGGATGGGTTGGATATCGTCAATTAAAGATAAGGGTCTCCAAGGTTTTGCGTTTGGTTGTAAAACAAGTCCTGGGACATTTGTGCCTGACAAAGAGAAAAGCGGAATTTACTTTTGGCCCCGGTTGTTTCCAAGGGAGGATGGGAATGGAGCTAAGCTGGTGTGGATCATGCATGTTCACCATAAAAATGAAGAAAATGGGCGACATTCATTGACACTGGCGGGAAGGAATTCATTAAATGCATTGCTCGGGATAGCTAGTTCCGCAGTTGTTGATATTGTTTGGAGAGAGCAAAAGGTATGGATAAAACCAAATTTTATGTCGTCAAAAATTGAAAAAATTTCCAGATTGTTAAATGAATTTAGTGAACGTGTTGGGTGATTATTATTACATTTAGGCGTCCTTATTAACGTTGTCTGAAAATGTGAAACAACCAGTAAAAAACCAACTCTGCCAACATGTGGTACATCTTGTAAGGAAAATTCCGAGTGAACCTTCCATTGACACTTCCAATTTCCCTGACGCGGAGAAAGTGTTTCCCATTAGCCACATGGACAAAATTTCTGAGGATGACGGGAAAATAAGTTTGTCAATGCGATCAAGCGCAGCCCTGGGAAAACTTTTCACCAAAGTAACTGACGCCACTGAGCTGCATCCAAGAAAACATGGCCAAGACAACGTAACCATGGAAACCATTGAGGACTTTTTAAATCACTGCATAAATTTGGTAAACTCTAACCAAGATGATACTAGCAACCGCACAAGTTCTAAAGTCAAACCCAATACAGTCCAAGCAAGGAAAGACGCTAAGGAACCCAAAGAAAATATTTCTGCAAAAAAAGAAACTCAAAACATTTGCGAGGATGCCAGTTCCCACGTTGATGATGCCAAAATCCCAGAAAAAAGTCTGAAAAATAATGACAATCCAAGCATTCCATCTTCAACAGATTTTAATGAGCCTTCCACATGCACACCAGTCGATCCCTTGGAAAATAAAATTGGGCTTGTTCGTCGGAAAAAGACACAAGGTCCAGAAGAGGCTCATCCAAAGGAGAACGAAAGCGAAAAAACATCAACTAGTTCCAGAGGAACAAATCCTGAAGATGCTGCTAATGTTGGAAAACTGCTAAATAGTGATTTGGTAGAACCAGCTGGTCCAGAAGAGGCTCATCCAAAGGAGAACGAAAGCGAAAAAACATCAACTAGTTCCAGAGGAACAAATCCTGAAGATGCTGCTAATGTTGGAAAACTGCTAAATAGTGATTTGGTAGGACCAGCACTACTTGGAATGCTAAGTGCGTGGATTGAGGCACACTTGAATAGGGGGAATATTGAGAAAATTGAAAGTGTTTTTGACACAAGCGTAAACGAAATCATCCAAAATATAAAACAATCAAATAAATTTGCCAACGTGGCTGCACCTGAATTGTGGACTGCTGCTCGACATGACGTAAAATGTAGATTTAAAAATTTCTTTGTTTTTGTCCAAAAAGGCCTCGCAAACTTTTGCTCGAGGACAGATGCACAATTTAAAAATACTCCATATTTTCCTCCAAACGATCTCCGTCAAAATCTTCAACTAACCATGAACAAAATAGTGGCTGGAATAGATGAACAAGCCGTAGCCGAATTAGTTCGGAAAGGGTGCATCAAAATGGTCCCTTATTACGAAGCCTTAAATGAAAGAAAAATTCAATTCGAGAAGTGTATCTCAACTGAGTGCATTCATCAAATTAGGAACTTTTACAAGGAGGAAATGCAAAGAGTTTCGGAAGCAGAAAAATATTACGACCCCAGAATACTCAAGAAAATTCATGACTCTCTTGTCAAAAATCTTGAAAATGTTTACGAAATCTCCTTGAATTCGGTTGAGGATGTCTCTTCACAAAAGTCAAATTTGAAGCGTAACCTGGACAACGACTTTGTAGATTTTGACAGAAAAAATCTGGGGAAAATTGAAGCATCTCAGAAAGGCGTTAGCAGCTTGATTGCCAGATTAAAAAGCGAATATGAAATAAAATTGGACACGCTTTTGGAAGATCACCCTGAAGGAGTGCCACAGTTGACATTCGACAATGAGCAAGATAAGGTGGAAAGAGAAGTGGTAAACCAATTTAAAATTGAGGTGGTGAAATTGGTCCTGGACAAGGAATCTACAGTAACAGCACGTGGCCACTCTGAAGTTGTACATTGACAAGTCACGCGGCTTCTTCGAGGAACAAAATATCACCAACTTGGGCGAGACGGAGAAGAAAACCCACAAATCAACTAAACCGAGTAAGAAGAAGAGTTCCAAGAAGAAGAAATCAAAAAAGAATAAATAGATCATAACATGTTTAATAATTAAAGCTAATATATATTTTAATAAAATGTTAATATATGCTTTAAAAAACTGTGTTTTTTGTTTATTTTCTTGGCAGATATGCCATCTCCACGAGCACAAGCACCTGAGTAATTTTAATATATGCTTTAAAAAACTGTGTTTTTTGTTTATTTTCTTGGCAGATATGCCATCTCCACGAGCACAAGCACCTGAGCGCACACCCACAGTCCCAACTTGTTCACTTTCACCACCTTCTGATTCAAGAGAAAATCTGCTTCCACCTCTGCTCTTTCACTTGGCGCTAAATAGAATAGGAATTGGAACTATACGAGACTGGTGCATTGACAACATTACCTACACTACATCAGAGATTGCCGTGACCAACGAAAACGAATGGATTTACGGGGACGCTGTCCGCCAAAAATTGAGTACTTTTGGTAGCGGTATTCTTCAAAAGTCTTGGCACTTGGGTCAATGCTTCCCAACTCGCTCTCCCGGAAGTGGTGGCTCATTGTGGACGGACGAAATTTGTCATGATGGAAAATTACAGAAAATAACTGCGGAATTCATTTTGGGCATGCTATTAAACACCAAAAAGGGAAAAGGAACAAGAACACGAACCAGGAAGAATATCAACTGTTTTAATCGGCGTTCCATTTTGGTTCCCAAGTTTCCAGCGTCAACAAGTGCTGGATGCTGCAAAAATAGCCGGTTTTCAACAAGCGCATCTGTTTAACGAGAATTCTTCTTCGGCATATTTTGCATATTCCAGCCAAATGCATGAAGCAAACTATGACACGATAGTTATTTCAGAAAATTCACAACGGGTTGACATATCCTTGTACTCTTATGACCAGGGTATTCGTAAATTGGCAATGTTAGGTCATTCGGGAGATTACGAATCAAATAGAATGGGATGGTTGGAATATGGTTACAGCATACTTGAAAAATTTGTCAAATCAATTGGCCCAGGTCGTCAACAAGGTGAAGCGGAAGCAGCCATCAAAGATATAGTGATCTTGTGGAAAAGGACTTTGGCTCAAGCGGAAAAGCAACATTACTCCTGGATGTCTCCCAAAAGAAAGGTTTTAATTTGCTGTGAAACAGAAAGCTGTGTTTCTGTCCTTGAAAATGCAGCGAAACAAATTTTAAATGAACGTGAGTTCATTGACCGCATTCATCAAGCACCTCTTCACGGTTTGGCTGCAATTTTGCAGTCGCTCCAAAATAATTTGCTAACACCGGAAAGCATCATTCGGGATGGGATGCCCTTTTACGTCAATGTTTATCTTCCTTCAGGAGAGCAGAGAAACGTTGTCAAGAAATATGATACATTCACTAGGTATTCTCTTCGGTACCCAAAATGCACGTTTCCGGCTGCTATTGGAATTGTCCAAATTTCCCAAGACAATTCTAGTGGAAAATTCATCATTGGCCAAATTAAAATTAACAGGATGCAACCCAACTATAATGGGATTGAGGTTACACTGTACCGTTTACCAGGTGGACTAATTTATTTGCACCAGTTGGAATGGACATCAACAAGTTTTTCATACCTTGTCACACGGAGGAAAGTTGACGAGGCGGATTGTGAATGGATACCATATAATTTAGTTCCAAATCAAATTGCATTTTATTCTGATTTGCTTCAACAGGTACAAGCTTTTGCAGGTTCCGCTGGAAAGGTTCTTACTGCAAAGAAAATGGTGAAAGACAAGGGCGATGAGATAATCAATGCCATTAATTGTGGCAAAGGTAACTTTAAGAATGCAATAGTTAAGACTTTGCTCGTGAAACAAGTTGGGGATGCGGTAAGATTTACAAATCAGAAGGATTTGACGGAGGATGATTTAAAAGAAAAGATTCACTTTTTAGATAACATTTTGTCCAATTATGATCTTCAATAAATTGAAATTATTAGTTTGTGTTGTGTTAATAAATATATACCAATTCATTTTATATTGAGCAGCATTAAAAACAACTGATTTATTGCTTTAAAAACCGGACCAAAAATTTGCATATGAAACATTGATTTATTATTTTTGGACTTCACAGTCTTTGCAAACAATTCCTGATGAGTGAGCCTTTTTTGTGAGAGATTTAATCAATGCGTTCACGTCAAGCAAAGTTGCTTTTTCGCAACTTTTTTAAATCCTCCCTCCCAAAAACATCTATTCTGTCCAAATCTGTCTGTAGTTTACTGCAATGACCTTCTAATGTTCGATACTGCTTGGTAAAGTGGTGACCCTCGTTACGGTACAACCCAATGTCATGTTTAACCCTCTTAATATCTTCAATTTTTCCATTCAGGTAGAGCATAAACACATCTACAAACAAGTCGTTTAATTTACATTAACTGCTTTGCTTAGATCAAGTTGAATGTTGTTATATGAATGGTATTACCGTCATTCCCTTCAGGTGACCCCGACCCCAAGTTTTTAAGATGAGGTTTTTCTCTTTGAATCTTTTGCAACATTGTTTGCAGCGTAATATTGACACGCTCTCTCCGCTCGGCCCCTTCATTCGGCCCAGCTTCCATGACAACTAATCTTTTCTTTTACTGCACCCGCACGCGCACGTGTCGTGATGAAAAGGTAGAATCACAGTTTTCTAAAATATACTGCCACAAAACACAATTCCACCTTTTTTAAATTTAATAACGCTTGTATGTTAAATTCATTCATGTGGTAACAAAACGAGCCAGGCAAATTTACTCACGTTATTGTTCCTTTTGTTTATCAGTATTAATGATTTTATCTTTCCTACTTTCCTCAACGTATTTGTTTTCCAACGATAGTTTGAAAACTAAATATTTGTTCACTCTTATTGCACTTTTGTATTCAGATATTGAGTATGCGATGGCTGCACTATGTGTAATGCGTGTAGGTGAATCAACAAGCAACCACATACTATTTAGTACATAACATATCACATCACACCACAAATGGCATAAACTACAACTGATGATGGGGGTTTGCTATATATATAACGAGCCAGGCAAATTTACTCACGTTATTGTTCCTTTTGTTTATCAGTATTAATGATTTTATCTTTCCTACTTTCCTCAACGGATTTGTTTTCCAGCGATAGTTTGAAAACTATTTGTTCACTCTTATTGCACTTTTGTATTCAGATATTGAGTATGCGATGGCTGCACTATGTGTAATGTGTGCAGGTGAATCAACAAGCAACTACATACTATTTAGTACATAATATATCACATCACACCACAAATGGCATAAACTACAACTGATGATGGGGGTTTGCTATATATATAGTTATCTGTCTCAATCTCAATATGTCCTGATAAATAGCATGTAGTTTTGACAAAAATGTAACAGACAGAGATGTAATATGTATATGCATAGGTTGTAGGTGTATATCTCTGGTCAAAATCACACAAATATTATATTATATTACACTTTTCATCATACGTGGATATAATCTTTGAAGTCGAAAAATGAGCACTGGATGAGCAGCACCTATGTTATAGTAATACTTTTACTAACATTACAATATACATAGGTGAAAGTATATATACAGTTTTAGTTTATGCTAGTCCCATGGCAAATTACGAGTAAACCTAGTAGAAAAGTCGGAATTTTAAGTGTCATAGCTATAACTGCCATTTATTTAACATGGTAGTGATCATGCAAGGCAGGAAAAGTTATATTTCTTTGTAATTTGATGGTCGCAAATCGTAAAAAAATACAGTAGGAAAAATAGCATTCTTTTTTTCACAGAATTTTCGCAACCTTGAGCTTACCATGAAAATTTTGGTGTAATTTTAATTGGAAGTAGGCATCATCATTTCGCTAGTTAGCACCATACTGTTACTTATGTAAATATGCACATTACAAAATTAAAATATATACCTGACTAAATAAACGTAATACTGCCACATAAAGGGACAACAATGCAAATTTTTTGTCGCCGTTTGAATATGAAACTATTGACGTGATTATGTGCATATGTGTAGCTTCTTTTAACTTTTTAACGATCACGGAGACATTTACTTACAAACATACAAGCAAAAATATTGTTAGAAAAGATGCAAAGCAATTGCTATGGTGTACTGAAATTCAAAGTATTTTGGACATTTTTCTGCCATCCATTTTAAAAAGACTATCCCAAATCAGGAGGATGCGAATGGTAAAAAGTAATAAAAGCCCAAAAATTACAACTCGCTAAATTTACATCAAAGAAAAGCAAGCTTGAAAAAGAGACAGTAGATTTGTTTTAATTATACACTATACACATTAACTTTGAATGTAATAATTGAAATGAAATAAAATTACTGATTTAATTTGATATTTATTTTCTGATTACTATATCTACTTATTGATACCTCCATCTTCAATTCAAGGCTCGTACATTGGAATAAGCCGGGAAGCTGCGGCATCTCTAATTGGCTTCAGCAAAGCCGGCTTCAATGCCATCTTCAACTGATTTAAAATCTTGCTTTCAATCAATTCATTGTATGTCACAAATTCATACATACCCCCTGCATTTTCGGCAATTCCTTGCACAAGGGCCTTGTCAACCTCATTTCCAATTCCCAAGGAGAAACTCCGAGAGTGTTTGACTTTTGAAGCGACGAGATCCAAAACTGCTTGTCGGTTGCCAACACCCCCATCCGTAATCGAAAATATTTGGGTCAGATATCCAGCCACCTGCTTTTGACCGTACACGTGTTGGAGGGGACTGAAAATGTTGGTGCCACCTCCGGTAAACAGGCTTGGAACCAAGGACTTGGCCTGTTCCAAAGTTTGTTGGCTGTACTTGACAGAGTTTGGAAACATGCATTTAAAGCTGCTTGCGAAAGAGATCACGTTGAAGTAACAATCTTCCGGAAGGGAATGAAGAAAAAGCTTTAAAATAGGAGAAAAATAAAAATAATAATTGACATATCACTATCATATCCGCACTCAAGAATCTTTGAAAAACATGTTATTTAAAGCATACCAAAAGTGCGCGTGAAGCAAGATTCCAAGGGGCCCCACTCATGGATCCGGAAACGTCCACGAGAAAATAAAACTCAAACTTTTGATCATCCAGTTTCGCAGTTGGGAGGAGAAATGTATTCCGATTTTAAAGCTGCTTGCGAAAGAGATCACGTTGAAGTAACAATCTTCCGGAAGGGAATGAAGAAAAAGCTTTAAAATAGGAGCAGAGAAGGCGAAAAATATACAAATAATCGACATATCATATCCGCACTCAAGAATCTTTGACAAACATGTTATTTAAAGCATACCAAAAGTGCGCGTGACGCAAGATTCCAAGGGGCCCCACTCATGGATCCGGAAACGTCCACGAGAAAATAAAACTCAAACTTTTGATCATCCAGTTTCGCAGTTGGGAGGAGAAATGTATTCCGAAGCGGCACGAGTCCACAATCTGCCTCCTGATAACCCCTTCCACTGGTATCATCAGATGAGCCGTGAGGTGACATGGTCACAATTTATTCTTGTCCTATCACAAAGGCACACAACTCAATCTTAAAATATAAATTGAACTAAAACTGTGCAAAAAGTTATGCTAAGTTATGTAGATCTAACCAATATTTGTAATGTATGAGTATGGAGTATTATGTATGTATGGATGAAGAATACGATAAAGAGTAAAACTGAAAATGAGATATATGATGTTAATACTTATAGGTCGGTATGTTATGTTTATGTTAAGATCACGTATGTACGT
>JAHZNC010000681.1:2728-29392 GCA_027744095.1 Zhuqinia jingwanae | reverse complement strand
CCTCTTCTATTATCGAATGTGTTGATCCGATTCATTAATATCAAATGAGTCAAAAGTGCAAATAAACCCCAACTAATATTCTATCACATTTAAGGTATTTACAATAGGTGGTGATGATGATGGTATTTATTTTCCATATAACTGGATAGTTTAATTAAGTCATGTACTTTAAGTACGTGCCTCTATCGGTGGATGAATTCGCTACTTGCTTTATAATAAAGTCAAAAGCACGCTTTCATGATCATACGAGAAGATTATAATAGACGATTTTGTGTGTGTGTGTAATGTTCGCTTTGATGAATTAACTTACTTTCACTTGAGATTCCAGTTTAATATTCATGTTACTTTTTTGTAGACTCTAGTCAGTACTACTTACTATGTAGTGCGGCGTCATGAGAAAAATTGTTTAGTGTTTTTAAGCTTCCATCGTCGTATAACAATGCTGACTCGACACTCGACCCAGAACACTTCATTTACATTAAATTACAAATTCAATTTCTTTCTTACAAACTTACAATTAGTCATTCTTTCCAATAATTTGAGCTTTACCGTGCTACTTGTTTTTTTTTGTCGGAGTAATAATGGTTAGATTCTTTTAAAATAAATATACTTATTATTATTCTGTTCAGCCGGACGGCAGCAAATGCTTTTTAAAAATAGAAAATGCAATAATAGTTATTAGTATATGCAAATCGTTGAATTGAAAATACCAGTATCATAAAAAGATAAATAAACCCTTGACTTTTCGTTGCCATTTAATATTCTCCCTTCCCTGTTACTGATTTACAAAGGTTTTTTATGCATACAATTTCTCACGTTAATAGTTTACTGATTTGATTCTTTTACAAAATATTACCTACATACATACTCTGCTCTGTATAAGTGCACACTACGACGAAACATTATTTTTATTTTCCACCCAATTACACAAGCATGGGTAATTTATAAGGTTGCAAATATCTTCGGTAATCCTTTCTTTATCGCGACGACGAGCCGACCGGCTAAAAAGATCACATTGTTTTGTAAATACATTAATCAACCTAATTCATTTTGCGTTCGTTATATATATGTATGTTGTTATTATTATTATTATTATTCGTTATTCTTATATCGGTAAAAATGAAGGCCTAACAACACACAGTTTTAATTAATATATATATTGTTTCTGTATCTCATATTATATATGTATGTATAACCGCTTAACGTAGTTAGTTGTTATTTAAGTACGGATAAAAATGAGGTAAAAATCAATCGCATCTCTGAACATCATGCATCACTCGCAGATACAATTTGCAAAAGTTAGTTAAAGTACAATACAGTATAATTTATATTATTGTCTGTCTTCGTTTACAATTCAACATATTAATATTGTTCCTTTATCCTTCTGTTTTACAACCAAATTCAATTTCTTGCAATAATGCAAACGACCACTCTGTACGTATTCCTTGTCTTATACATAAATTACTCTTAAAGAATATGTAGTATCATCTTTCTACGACAAGCATATTTTACGGGATTTACTGATATGAGTGATACTCGGAGAAAGATTGATTTTTGTAATTAGATCTTTTAATAATTAATTATTATTTTGCACAATGCACATTTTTTTAGAGTGATGCCATTTCTACAAATTTTCATTGACCAGGTACATACAAATTTTTGGGATTGAACAAAAAACCAATCATTTTTGTTAATGGTGCCCCAATATTTATGCATTTTATCAGACAAACTAAATATATTATAATGTATGCTGCGCTAAAAAAATCCCTCTATATTTCCTCCCACTTTAATTAGTCATTATAAATGCATTATTAATACTCTCTGCAATCTTTTTTACTACTTCTCTACCTACTTCCATACCTACCTATAATTACAAGGACATTCTTTAGTATAATTTATTATGCCTATGTACATACTTTCATCGACTAGATTCATGATATCAGTTCGCATAACTTTTGCATTAAAAAAATGCAACGTCTTCCATACATCATCATCTTTTTACCATATTTTACGTACAAACCATTTTATATGGTTGTAATGGGCTCATTGCAACAATGTTCCTTTTTTTTAATTAATTTTTTATTCTGCGTGTGTCAAAAGTTTATAGGCTCGAGATTGTACTGTACTTATATATTTAGTAGCTGCTCGTGTTAATAAGTGTCATGTCATACTCACTTTCTTGTCTATATATATATATTGAAAACAATTAAATTAAACTTTATAACAATAAACAATATTAAAGTTTCAATAAAGTATTAAACTAAACCTTCCAAAATCAGTGGTATAATTTTTTTTTAACTAAAGCTTTCAATGAGACCCGATACTGATACATTAAAAGAAATGAAACAAAGTCTAAAACAGGAATGAAAACAAAAGATGAAAAGTGTCCCTAATATTATTTCGTTGGCTTGTTATTAGTCTTTTTGAGCTTAATAATTTTGGAAGGACTATTAAGATTATTGACTAACATACTTCTAGAAAGAGTATGTATTTTTACATGAATGACTATCAGCGAAACCTCTCATGTTGTATAGTATAATAATACATGCATTCATACATATGTGTATATAGGTAGTCTATCTCTATCTACTGTCACTACTAATTATTAGTATGATGTCCAACTACAATATTCTTCCAGTTGGAAACAAACACATTTTTTTATACCGTTTTGTCATTTTTGGAATTCTACGTTACACGACTTTTTCTTTTCGGCGAACATGGAGCAGGTAATCGCTTTGTTAAGTTTGACCAGATGAGTTTCATATCGTCTGGAGTCATTTGATGCGACGTGACCTATGAATAAATAGTAATCAAAGGATTAGCACATGCACGGGCAAATCATATTTCACAAGAAGGTTTTAAGTTGCCTTACCATAATTCTAAATGAACATGGATCTTTAGGGTCCAAGTGGTCATATGTAAAAAATGGCGAGTCTTCAGGAAAAAACTGACTTTGTCTGGCAAGAATTGCAGTTACGTAAATGTCTTCCAAGTGTATTAAAGGTATTGTTAGTGAGTTTTCCAGTAGAGTTGGCACCAGATCCCCACGTAGTAAGTACGCAGTACCGGACAAATAACCGGGATACACCGAGGCAGGATACAGGTACTTTGGCATATACAGTTTGGATGTGTGGTCCTTGATTGGTGCAGCGCCACATGTCAGACGACCAATCATTTTTGCATTTGGCATATCGTGGGCTACTTTTAGTAGCCGATCAACATTTATAAACATGTCATCGTCCGTTTTGAGAACCCAAACGGGAGATGAAGAGATGTCATTGCTCGTGCTACACGTTAAATTAATCCACTTTAGCATGGACATAGATTTCAAAGTTAAGTTGTGATAAGTGTCCAAAAAGTCTTCTTGAATGATGTCATCGAATTCCTCAGCCTCCTTGTACACCGTATTCTATTTTCAAGTGAACATTTAAAATTTAGTATCCACAAAGGGTTTAGAACTATTCGCATCAAAACGCTTATTAACTACAAATGATCATCCACAAACTCACCTGAATGGTCTCATTCTCAGTGCGACCTAAAACAAATGCGATTCGCACACCCTTTGGCCATATATAATTCCTAGATCCCCAGGTCTCTCGTATTGCATTCCGGGAACGTGTATTCTTAGGGGCTGATGTGACCATGATTAAAATCTGGACGGCTGGTCCGCAAAATGGTGATGTAGTATTAAAAGGTCTATTGGCATTATAACTTTGAAAATGTTGATTTGGTTGTAAGAGAAATGTATTTGGACTAGAGAGGTCCAAGTAATCTGTTAGAATCACTGACTGGTTTACAGTCCATGTGGAAAGCTCGCCTACAAAATAAATTAGAACGTTGGATTAGCATACAACAACCATAATTTACACACACCATATAAATTACATCTTGTATTAAGTTGGCCATCTTACCAAGGCGCTCAAAGTAACTCCCACTACCAGACCCGGATTCAGGTGAAATTAGTGCGACTATAAAGAGGAAGACGAGAAATGCAATGATGGCACCAACAAGAGTTGGTAGTCGAGAAAATTTTCTCCCGGCTCTTATCACCGAAATCTTATTAACCCGAACATGCATTCTTGTTCCTTAATTCTTCCGGAGCCTCTTCTACTTCTTTCGTCATGCATGGTATGTGCCAATCATTATCTTTCACTTACAAATATAATATAGTAACAAGAACTGATTTGCATGATGATGATATAATTTCTACACCAACTTGCGTTGCACAATGTAGAGTTATAGCAGCTCTGGATTTCAATTTCAGACCGTATTAAACATTTTTTTCCCCACTTTCCTTCCGACTAGGGAGATATAATATTTAGCACTTCAAAATTTCTGATGAAACGAGATTCCTTTTCACGGGGAAGTAATCAATGATCTGGAAAGATACAAACATTCAAATTATTGCTACTACTACACGTTTTATCTTATAATAATACAATGATGATACAATATTTTTCGATTTTAATTCTTCTCTTGTATATCGAGGGATATATTTCCTAGCTCAATTCTATTTTTTATTTTAGTTTAGGAGGACATGATTAAATTGTCCAAATTTGCTTGCCAGTTTATATTGTGTGCGAAATCCTTAATATCTCTTTTTCAAATCTCTGCTCATGGTAATATGATTACAGATAATTCTCATTTCCGTTCGCCTCCAAATGACCTTAGATTTCCAAATTAGGCTATTATTACACACGAATGCAAGGAATAGTACAACAAACAATTAATATCTTACATGCATACATGAGCACACGAAGAGAATCACTTTGTTAAAACTCTTTTTGACTGTACGCAGCTTGAAAACACGCATAAACACCGCACTATCATAACGTACATAACTCTAGCACTCCTCTTATATGTAGCAATGTACAAAATATTTTTGGAAATTGTCCCCAATTAAAATTTTACTCATAAGTAAGACAGCTACTAACGTTATTTATCGGTGTGCTATATAATTTTAACAAAGACGACATTAGGAATGAAATTGCATACACCTTCACTGCAGATTTAGACCAGTTGCGATGAATCCACCCACAAATCATTCCGAGTTTAACGTTCAAACTGAACTAATGTTTTCCCTGTTAGAAAGATACCGCAGACATTGATTCTCTCTTTCTGCTTCATACACACAACCAATACTATCTTAAAATCAAGTTTACTTCCTGTTGTAGAATTCAGTCGTTTATCTTAGTAAATACTCAGAGAGCAATAAAACTTTGTGTGATAGGGTAACTAAACTTGTACTCATCCTTGCTACCGCACATCAGTCCATAGCCTGTATAATTTAATATGCATGTTCTGTCAGTAGAAAATGATTTTTTTTTTTATTCCACACATAATACATTCTGAAACGAGAGAATATAATAGCACAGCAGTGTGGATTAACGTGGTATGGTTAAGTGGATGTACTAGACGATGCAAATTATACAACTGCTGAAATGTTATAATCCGCCAATCTATCTATATTATTCATCATCATTACTATGATTGCATTCTTTTCTGGAACTCTGTAAATACTAATTGCCCTCTATTTTCCGTTCCTGTTGCATTAAACTATAAACTAACACATACACATATACACACATACACACACGAAACCCACAAAACATAACATTAAATATTTGCATGCATTTTGATATCTAATCCTTACGAAAAAAAAGGAATTGTAGTCTCTGTTTAATAAACATATTTATTTACTTAGGCCGAAATGATGTTGTCCTTGTGCACGAAAGGAACCCTGTATAAAAAGCATGCTAGGCTGCAAAACAAACATTCCATTGCTGATTACTACGATACATGTTGCTTCCAAACATAAATACATTTAAATATGCTCGTGCTCGTTAAAAAAAACAAAAGCCCTTTATTGTCTTTGTACTACCGCTGATGAGCAAGTACATACATCAACTGGCAATTTTGAGCAGATTAATTTAAATTGTGATGAGCTTGTTATCTGTGCAATGTTGTATAAATTATTGTAGCGCAAATTATTTGCATTGCTAAAACAAAATTATTGCGACACAGAAAATGCAACATCGTGAGCCTGCTAATATTAAGTATTTTCCTACAAAATTTGTCCATGATGGTCTTGCAGGTTCACTGAGTTAATACGGACACTAATCAGTATATACGTATAGTATAGTAAAATTATAAAATATTATGGTATATAATTAATTCAATGTTCAATGATTACATTATTATTATTTATTATTATTGGTATACTTACAAAGAACGTTTGTTTCCCATGCAGAGCTCCAAGTTTTATAAAAATGTGTATGTTGATGAGACTTGATTAGTGATCATCACGAATATTTCACATTGTATTTTTGCGAACACCATACGTAGTAAGCGTAAAAAAGAAGTACGTGATTCTTGCTATAAAAAGTTTGGAAGTTGCGTTGTTCTCCAAAACATGCTGACTGACTACTATTTTATAACGTGGACTGTGTCCCGTTCCCAAAGATGTTTCATTTCTTGTAATACATCTTTGTTGATACTTTCAATGGATACAACCCTACAACAATCTTCAATGTGTATGTATTGTTTAGTATTGTATATATACACCTATATATATATATGTAAAATGGTTGTAATGCAATGCACGCTATCGATGAAGCATCTCTTTTACGAGTAGAGATCCAGATAGATTTTATTTAAAACCCTATACACACATGCATTGCATACTGCTTAAACCCTAAAAATAAGTGAATGGGGAATGATGATACTTGTTTGTGTGATGTGAGCTCATCATAGAACCTTCAAAAGTTAGCCCAAGTTGCAACTTCTCACTACATAAACAATCCTGTGACTACTTATTGTTGTACTTGACTTCTGTGTAGATAGAGCACACTAAAAAAAATCCCTTTCAGCCAAGAACAACAATGGCTTAATAGTAATGATGATAATGAGTATGTGTATAGCTACCAAAAATGGGATGCTTGTTCATCGGGCATACAATGCATAATGCATACATCTCATTATTACGTATGATGACCACTCTTGTTTCTACATTGAATAGTATCAAAATGTAGAACATCATTGTACAGTGCATAGAAAGAAATAAAATTGAATTTATTATCATAAAATTCAACATCGAACTTGCAATAAAAGAGTTGCACTTATACCAAAAGTGTAGACAGACTCCACAACATAAAATGTATACATACAATGTACATACTTAGACAAAACCAGGGTAGCACGGACAAAAGTTTCGGTTTCATTTTCAAAAAAAAAAAAAATTATTTGTCCTTTTGGAAAAGTAGCACTTCTAAGCACTCTGTATTCCTATTCTTTCAATGTTGTTAAAAAGTTTGGTGCAATTTGAGTCTTGTCCAACATAAAACATGATCACATTGAACTGGCACTACTAGGATCCAACAGCAGCTATTACAATAAAAAATTTGCTCACTACAACAAGAACAAAAGTACATATAAATATCATGTGCTATTGTATAAATCTCATTCTCAAAATATTATTATTCCATACATATCAAATGTTTTATCGAGCGTCACGTCGACTGCATGCAAGTAACCTTTTCAGTCAGAGATTCTCTGGCGATGATGATACTTGACTTTGTGCTTGACACAAAAAAGCTCTGCAGAAAATGTGAAATGCCAATATTGGTAAAGGTGTCTTGTCAGCAGGATAGGGGTACATCGCATGGTAAAGAGGAAAGAAAAGACGTCATTCGATTCCAATCACTTCACCATGATCCCAGCTTACGTACAGCTGCAAAAGTTTATTGCCGGGTTGGTTGCCCATCTTTATAGCGGCAACGCCTCACATATGGGAGTGCACGTGAAAGTTGAAAGTAAAAGTTTTAAGGAAACGACATGTTCAATTTCAAACGCATGCATGCAACACACACACAAAATAAACTAACAACGCTTGCATAAAATCATGAAGCAAAAATATTGCTACAATCATTTGGTCAAAGTAAAAAGCAAAAAAAAAGTTTCCAGTCTGAATAAAAATGGATCACATATCGCTTGCAATTATATATGTGCTTTGAATTTTGCAGGAAATTAAACGAACGCTTGTAGCATTAAGATATATAGTATAACGCATTGCATTAGCTTTCTAAGAGAAAATGAAAATGTCGCATGATCATTTACAGCTTCATTAAATGATTTTTAAAAAAACTCAGCGGAAACGAGTGATCTACTTTTTTCTTGAACACAAAAAAGTTCAGTTATATATTATGTGAATACTTACTAGAGTGGAAGTCAAAGATGAAAAAAAAATCTATTTGAGAGATAGCAATGATATTGGTCTGATGTTTCATTTTTTTGTCAGCTAAATCAACTCTACGCTATTTGGTTTAAAACGTTACAATATATATAGGCACACTGTAAAGCGGCTATCGATACCAAGAAAAACAGTTTTGAAACAAACTGTATTCCGATTGCTGTTGTTGTGGCATGTTATGTTTACATTTATGTGTAAAGCAGCAAAAATAGAATGGATGTGTGGTTTTTTTATCTCTGATTTGGTATAGTATACCAGCATATTATATTTGTGCTTGTTTGTGTTCATTTTTATGTGGTTTGTGTGCTCTATGTATTTTTTATCCCAATATCATAACTTTGCTGTTTGTGGCTTTTAGTATATTATGTCCAATGCAGTATATCGTTGTTGTTGAGTAAATATTACAGAAATGCAGATTGTAGACATGATCAGCACAGGAAAGCACAGTACGCTAAGTTTATTTTGTATGTTTTGGTAGGTATGTATACACATGTTTAAATTAATAGACAGGTGTTCCGTTCCGAATAAATACACAATTTTATACATATGAAATTTAACCCTCTCTCTCTCTTGTAAAGGGGATGACCATGATATGATAAGAAATATATATACATACGCACATGAAGAAGAAAGTAAAAGGGGTATTCAGCATTATTACATTAAGCATACATCCACACACGTATATATTATTAAGTATGCATAATATGGTATACCGCCACAACTTTCTAAAAAGACAAAAAAAATAAGCCCTAAAAGCATTCAATCTTTTTGAATACAAACCGGCATACACAAGACAGATGATAGAAACTTTTGTGTTTGCCAAGTCAAATGAAAAACATAGAAAGTAGAGCAGTATAAAGTAATAGTGACTAATATCCCATTTCATGGTACAATATATATTCTTATTCCATCCAATTTGTTAGCTGTTGGCCGAGTTAAATCCATACTTTAACTTGAATATCATTGTATTCTTGTTAGCAAAAAATTTTTTGTTACCATTACAAAGCATATTATATAATACATACTTCCGTTCCTTCTTTTACCACAATTTATTTTTGAATTAAGCTTCACTACTACTAGATATACATATTATATATTCTTAGCCTTAGTGCAAAAAAAGAGACTTTTGTTGTAAGCAATAGAAACGTGCATGTAACTATAACAGACAGACCTTTTGTGAAAAAAGTGAAACTGTTTTACTCTTCCTTTTCAACGAAAACTGTTGGAGACTTTTTTTTTAGCACACATGTAAAAATCCCAAGTGAGCTGTATTTTATATTAGTGTAGAAGTAGTTTCGCACCTACTGGAACAAATAATAAAAACTGTACTCAAGAAGACTGCAAAAAAAAATTTGTACTTTTTTCATCTTGTGAGCAAGCCAGCCATATAGAAACCTACCACACCAACGTACTAGCCTATTTGCAACTGTATTAAACTGGACACGGTGATACTATTTTGTATTTAGAAATGTTCAAAATTTGTTTCGTAATTTTATTAATAGTCTGTTTGTACACCACATTTCCTTGAGTAAAAAAGGGAAGCCCATTAGTTTCAATGAAAACAGCTGCTGTTGCTACAACTCGGGTGCTACCTTTCACTTCATCTTATTGTGAGTGAATGTGACGTGCACACTTTGCTTTCTCCCCTGGAGCGTGTTTGTGTGTGTGTGTCTTTGTGTAGGTATATTCCACTTGAATTCATGGGAATTTCTCCCATCAACTCTGTAAACGGGCAGGAGTCCTTTTTTCTTCGTCAGTAATATAACTACTGCAGCAATACTACTTCTCCAGGATTGAATTCATACTTTTTTTGGAGCGCCATCGAAAAATGTGAGTAGAAAGCATTTTCATTTCAAGTTTGTACTTCATTTTGAGTATGTAGTAGTTCTGGTACGTCGAAATATGTATGAGGCGTGTTTTGTGTGTTGTTTTTATGTACATACATGTATAAACATGGAGAAAAAAACCTTTCAACTTCTTATGGTTAGTTTGTTGGTGGATAGGTTGTATTGATGCATGTATACGAGTCAACGGTATAAACTAAGAGAACAAGAACTACGTAGTTACAGTTTAGTCTCGCTAGAAGAATATCCCAAAACGCAAATTAACCTCTTTTCTTAGAAATTGGGTTTCATAGAACACGCTTAAAAATTATCTACCCAAGTATGTTTCCACGAAGTTTATCAAACATTTTTACTGCCACTAGATAATCGAGAATACAAAAATATGTGGCTACATAATAGTAATATCATGTCGTAGATATCATCAGAATCAATGCTAATGCTACTGGTTAAAAGTTAAAAGTAAGACAAAACTTGCAAATTATTATTTGTACACATAGTTATTCATACAACTACATGAAAAAATTCTCGGAACGGAGCTTGTAACATGTGAGATACTTCACGTAGATGAATTTGCTCCTCTCTCTATCTATTGGTCAAATTCAATTTTTTTTAAATGGTTGCCAATTTGCATGTCATCATATTATGACTGTTCCCATTACATAAAATTTGGTCACTGATTGCAACCCCTAATGAATTGCACAAGGCAACGTCAAGTTGGTATGATTTGCATAGAAATGTTTGAGGGGGTGCATTACTTCTTATGTGTAGTTAGTTTAAACTTTTAATCTCAGGGGAAATGTAAAAGACTGAAGGAGGCATGACCCTACTATAAGAAATGCACAAATAAAACTATATTTTAAAAAAAAAGGTTTCTTATAGAGAGCTTGTACTGTACAAAAACAGTAAAAGAAAAAAGAAAGAAAGAAAGGAAAAAAAATAACAACACACATACACAATAAAAAACTACCTGCTCTTGTTTCTCCTTTTCTTCTTGACTACTACCCTGCATACTAGAAGATAATTTTTAGCCATTTCCATGCACGGAAGACATGAAGGAAAATATGAAACGCTTCATCATTCTTTTTTACTCCAGTCAACTTGAGTTAGTCAGTTTATATATTGATCAAACGCTTTTCCACTGGTTGTGATAACATATAGGCACATCATATCAAGCATACCACCACTGCACACTCTGGATTCGGCCACCAAAGTTCTGTTCTAGTATGGCATACACAACTACAGAGCATTATAATACCCACTTTTTATTCTCTCTTCTTCAAACCTTCTACTATACCACTAGCCTTATGCTACCATACCACTTTCTCTATTTTTTTGGAGAGAAAGATACACTGATATTTCCACCATCTGGGTTATTTGTGTTTTCTCGTTCTGTGTGTAAAGCAGAGTGAAAAGGTTTTTTTTTGTATGTGTGTGCAATATAATATGTATAACCATGATAAGTTCCATATCCACACAGCCAGTTCATATCCGGATAGCAGCATTGTCTGCGTGTGTGTGTGTGTATTGTTCTCCACTCTCTATTCTTTCTCTCTGCCACTTTGGATCAGAGAGTTGCTAACATTGCAAGTAGCAGTTAGACAAGAGTAAAAATGTAAAAAGAAGTGGGAAAGTATGCAGTACACATACCTATTATTATAGCATAATATGCGTAGGAGGATCTTCAACGAAGGAGGAAAAGAACCAGCTCTGCAGATATAAGTTAGTCAGGGAGAGGGAAGGAAGCAAACAGTTTCCTTTTAACTGGAGCTTTTCGCACACAGGCAAACTGACTTTCATTCTTTCTTATTTTTTTCTTCTCTCTCTCTCTCATCCTTTTCCATTTTATCTTGATGGTTCTCGTATTTTTGGTGGTCTGCCGTCATCTTCATACTAGCACCAGCAGCATCAACAACACAACAGCAGTAGTAGCACTTCTTCTGCAGCAGAAGCCCGTAGATATTTTGGAAAGTCAAGACAGAGAGAAACAGAGAGAGATCTTAAGTGTGATTGGTTGGAATATTAGCGATTTAAATATTTAAGACAGCGTATTATGGTAAATACTGTGGGATTGAAAATGCCAAGCTTATAGAATGAAATGAGAGATTTTTTTTTCTCCAGGCAGAAAGAGGTTTTTTGAAGGTCTGTCTCTGTCTTTCTAGCTTAGTAAAGTGAGTGAGTAATATACCTACGTACATCCTGACAGCGACTAGCAAGAGTGACAGACTTTTCCCATTCCATTTTTTTTCTCCCTCCCACCACCACTACCATCGCATTAAACTTGTTGTTATTGTATTGTAATAAAATTGTTTGGTATTGTTTCGCTCAGTTTTATCGTTTCTGTTGTTGAATGACAAATGGTAAAAGTTTCTGTAGATCAACTTATAGATTGTGTGAGGTTCATTGAGAATGTGAGATATACAATTTGAAAGGGGCTATTTGAAAAACAACCTTTACCGACAATGCGAACATTTTATTGCATCACAATATTAGTATTATGATTATTATTATTACATGGTGGAATATGATTATATAACACAAGTGTAGACATAATAGTGCTTGTTGTTGCAAGGTAGATCTTTATAGGGTCAAGAGAGAGCAGCCGAAAGTGATAAATACCTATGTAAATTGATGTGATTCAGTTTGCCCAGTCTGTCTATACAAACAACTTACATGGCAAGTCTGTCTTTCAAGGAATTAAATATGCATCTTAGAAGGCGAGCAGATCTAGATAAGTTTTTGTATGGAGAAAAAAAGTGTGTTTATTCATAAAAGAACACGTCGTCGGTCGGACATTCCACCCCATCCTTCATTTCATCGCCTGATCCTTTCTGGTAAGATATAAAAGCATTCAATTTATGCTATCGAGCTTGTGTGTGTTGTGGGCCATGAGCAGCGTGTCATATTTGATCGCTTGCTTGTTGCAAAAAAGGACTGCTTCCAGCATTTCCTCAAGTCTTTATTGCTTGGCAAATTATGTTGTGTACATAATAAAATATAGAGTGGTAACTGTAGTAAGTGCTCTGTAGTATATAGTCCTCAAATGAATGATAAGGAAAAGGAGGCGCATCTCATTTTTTTCATTCATTCTTCTTTATTCGGATGATATACTACACATGTGTACGATGGGTCATGAAACGATTTCTGTCCATACAATATTGTTTTTGGGCATCCAAACTCCAAACTATCACTATACAATATTTGGTATAAGCCATGCTTGCTGATTTGAAGAGCAGCGTTTTTAAGGCAATGCAAGGATAAGTCATCCTTGTTATAAAAAAAAATTCTTCAACTTTTTACCAATCATATTTTTTATACGAGATAAGTAGCTATTTGTTTTGTAATTTCGATTCAAGATTACAAAAATATGTTGCGAATGTTTAAAGTGACCCATGTATACAACTTTTGCAAGTTGTAAGAGTTTAGGCATGTACATAATATTGTACATCACATCTTACATATGTTTAGTCACATTATCCCTTGATCGAACTATTAAGTGAATGATTGACAATGTCAACCGGTATATAAAATGGACAATCCACTATTGCTATTAAGGGACACTTAACCTTTCTATGTTGTAGAGTTTCTTGTTATAAAAAAAAATTCTTCAACTTTTTACCAATCATATTTTTTATACGAGATAAGTAGCTATTTGTTTTGTAATTTCGATTCAAGATTACAAAAATATGCTGCGAATGTTTAAAGTGACCCATGTATACAACTTTTGCAAGTTGCAAGAGTTTAGGCATGTACATATTGTACATCACATCTTACATATATTTAGTTACATTATCCCTTGATCGAACTATTAAGTGAATGATTGACAATGTCAACCGGTATATAAAATGGACAATCCACTATTGCTATTAAGGGACACTTAACCTTTGTATGTTGTAGAGTTGTATAGATGTTCACAGTACACATGTATATATAAAAACTGCCGCGGCTCGCGTAATAGTAAACTCCCAACCATAAAGCATACATAAAATATAAAAGGGAAGGTTAATGAAGATTAATCTATGGTATATTAGGTATACCTATTCAAAGCTTGAAATTTTTATTTTGTTATGCGTGTGTGCATTCAGTGCTACTGCATGATTTCGAGCAATTCTTTACAATAGTAAGCATATTATATGTGACTTCGCGTGAGTGCAAGATTTGCAAAATGATGATAAATTATTCTATTGATGTATCAAAGCAAGGAAGCCTAACCGTCATCATAATATGTTGTATGTGTACATTAAAATACTGTTTTCAGCGTACATTTCTCACATCGTGTGACAATATTGATTGGAACATTGCGAGACAAAAAAGCATATGCGAATAAAAAAGTCTGCTGGATGCGACTTATTAGTAGTTACTCGTGAGTTTCCTTTGTCAGTCTGGCCGGCCATCCATCAGTTCGTGCTCACATTTGCTCATGCAACTTCAACATACTTATGAATCAGAGCCATAAATGTCTTTACGCTGTACATTGAACATAAATTTTCAATCAATATACATAGAATGGGAAAAGGGCTAAATATCTATTCCCAGTAAATGTACAAGTTTGACAAATTTTGCTGAAATTTCGTTTGTACACAAGGGAATTTCAGTTCATTCTATTTTTCGTTCCTCGATTTAAAGCTTATACATTCCTCACAAGTCCTTGCTTAAAGCACAATGACAAATGACGGCATACTATAAATAGATAGTTATTACAAATAAAAATATGGTACAAATGTACAAGCACACGAATATTAAAATATAAGTACAATTTCTATATAAATCAGGTAATAATTTTAACTGGATCATTTTCATTGATCATATTCATATTCATATTTAAATGATTTCCATTGATCCAGCATTGCAGATTAAACATGTAATAAAAATGTAACTGCTACTCTATGTAAAATTACAGATTAATCATAATCATAGAACGTTGTGCTTAAATTCTGATCTGATGGGATTTGTGCTTCTCATCTTCTCTTTAAAACCAAGTGGCCTAAATCTGCCTATTATTCTCAACATGTTTTAAGTCAGCACAAAAGCTCACGGTAAAAGCTTTAATGAAGAGCTGGATCCGCTACACATTTTATAGCTTAAAAAATCGCAGTCTTGTCAAGCAAATAAACCCTTTGAAGTTTTCGTATACAGCTTTTAATTTAAGTAAGAATATAGCCAGATTGCGTATTTTTAGCCTGGAGGAAATCTAGTTCTCAAAGATAATGAGAACTTTTAGCTAATTAAAATCCTTGAAGCAGACAAGTAAGTTGATTCTCCCACGACAAGTACTCACAGAAGACCTTACTAAATTGCGTATAGGGTTATTATTATGTGCAAAAAGTAGCACAGCAGCAATGAATATTTAAAGCGATAAATTGTCTAGTGCGGCGTGAACTAAGTTTCTAGTACGCTACATAAACGAACTTTTACAGTGGCCATTGCAATAAAGTCACTGTCTTGAATAATATGACGCTTGACGTTATAATATGCATTTGGTATTTATAAGACAAAAGAGCTCTCTAGAATTCCAAATTGGGTCTGTGAGTCTAAACGGTAACTAGATACCATTCCCCCACTAATAATTTGTGAAGGCTCCAGTACCGCTTACTGTTAAAGTGCTATGATATTTTATAATAGAACTGTCATGCAAGAAAAGTAAGAAAGATAAATTATTTTATACTATGTGCTTGTGTTTCTTTTGACAATCCGTAATTGACGTGATATTCATGAAATTTAATTCCACGATCTCTTCTTCCTACGATATAATTTCTTTTTGTACTCCAATGATATCCTACATAATATCTTATGAGTTATATAAGCTGATTTTTTAGTGATAACACAAACTTTTGGGACTTAATGTCAAAATTTTGTTCCTTCGACTGAAAACTTGTGATATGGAAAGAAAGGCTTAAGGTACAATCAGATAAACTACTTACAATTCTATTCTTCACAGGAAATAAAATTCCTGCTTGAAACAAACATGATAATATTTCATGCAAACAGAGATGAGATATACAAGCATACCTTTTCACTGCAGTACAGTATTACAGCTGCAATATCCACTTTTTGTGTATTGTCAGGTGTTTAACATTTTTACAGTTATTGACGCACACAATTTTAAAATGTTTGTCTAAAAAAGGCTGTAAATACGTAGGATGCTAGAGCGTACACAGAATATATATATATATTAGCTTCATTCCTACTTTGAATTTGTTAGTGCCTAATTACCCCCATTTGGCGATGATGTAAGAATACATACATAATTGTCAAGTATATTATCAAGTTTGTTCATCTCTTCTCATCCATGCTCATGTTTTAAAATGCTCATAATTAAATACAGTAGCATGCTTTTTAGCATTTCTTTCACATATGAGAATGTGCTTTTGTTTGTAGCTCACAAAGACGTAATCTTGTATTCTACATTTTATCGTTTCTACATGACGCTGTAACTTTATAACGCACCGGGAATAACATACATAACAAAATGCATTCCCACAAATTGTCATTACAGTGGAAATCCAATATAATGTCAATTTACACCTGCTGCATTTATTAGTCATCACTCACATATCTAAGACCTTGACTACAATGACAATAATACCTTAATCTTAATGCTAAGTGGTATCTTAATGTTCTATTGACTACGTCGAAACATATTCACTGTCGTCCTCACTATAAGCACACCTGACACTCATCACAGACTCTCTGTTAAAGACGAAATCATGCGTCACTCGTCGTTGTTACTCATAGTCAAACTTACCTATTTACTGTGTTATTTTGCTTGAATGAAATGTACACAGCCAAATAACCATATATTCAACTACAACAACTCACAAAATCAAGTCCCCTATGTATATCTTTGTCAGTTGTTAAAATGTTTGTTAGAAACGGTGATCTTCATTTTTCAACTCACGTTACGATATTTACTATTATGTGCTCACCTACCGTGTGAAAATAATCTAAAACCCTAGTTTCATAAAAACTATTTATGTTTTTGTGAGTTGTGAATAGGGTTCTCTCTGGATCCAAGACTTTAGAGGAAATATTTCAAAGATTTCTTTCCGCTTGAGAAAGACGAACCGAATAAAAAAGGGCTGCATTCCTTCTTTGACTTGTTCGTACAAAGTCCTGCCCAGTGATCCATTTGACTATTGTGCCACATGTTTATATAATACATACACATAAAAAAAACCTTTCCAGCTTCCACCATTCTTTAAGTTTCGGGTCCGCTAACATAATAGCGTGTGTTTGTGTGTGTGTGCTTTTAATTTTTGAAAGTAAATATTTTCTACAACGTCTACGCGTAGGAATCATGAGAAACAGCTTTTCTGGATGAAATCAGAAACCTTGTTGAGAGTTTGGACCATTTCATCATTTACGAGTGAGTAGAAAGCACTTGTGAAAAATAAAAAAATTCTTGAAATTATGTAGTCGACTACGCTGGAAGAGTTTTTCACTGTTTGTCTAATTTCATACAAAAAGTAAAATACAATCGTGCCCACGAGTACTTAAAGTTAGGATAAGGTAACATTTGTTACGCTAAATATTTCTGTATTTGCAACCGGGTGTAGCATTTTAATCAACTGAATGTGTGTGTGTGTGACTGCAAATAACTGCGTACATCATATAAACTTTATGTAGGTATATAGGTATTCTACTATAATATAGCTCAAATGTTCAATTTATAGCTTATGATTAGAGCAGTACAATTCCACAAAATGAGACTTTTCATTTGCTCTGCTAGTGAACCAAGAAAAAAGTGAAGTAGTAAAAGTTTCACTCGGATGGTTGGTTTCTAGCTGTCGGTTATAAGAGGAGGAAGAAGAAAGGAAAATGAAACTAAAATAGAAAGTGTGCAGCAGCAGCAGCAGTTATATAGCAGGCCTTCGTATTATTACCTATGTTTTGCTCGCACTTAAATTATAAACAAGAAAGCATATAGTAAGTCCAATTACGTAAGTTTGGTAAATTACTTGTTCCACTTAATTTCCCTGGCTAAAGATCTCTTTTCCAGCCTCATAAAACACACTTGATTGAGTCGAGAGAAATGTTTTTTTTTCTTATTCTTTTTTAAGAAAAAGAATAAAAAGATTGAAACTCCTTGTTCAATCTTTTTCTTTAAAAACATTTCTTTATATGTTCTTCACAAGATTATGTGAATTAGAAAAGGGATCATAATGATGACTCTTGGCAAATTTCATGCAAGTATTCCACAAGGAAAAGTGGGGGAAATGGGAATATAATATATAAAAAAGTTTATAAAATATATATTCCATGTGTGTAGGTATATGTAGACTTTTTTTATACACATTTTCGTCTCGGGATTATTAGTATAGCTACATACATTTTTAAATGTTTTTTGTGTGTAAGCTCTTTTAGATATACCTAATATATTTATGTACCCTTCTTTTCACAATAACTCGAAAAAATCTGTAAAATTTCAGATGCCCTAACGTGTACCACGGGATAATATCTTTTACGATTGTAGTGTTGTGAAAACCCTCTTACTGGCTTTTCAAAATTAACAAGCTTGCCTAATGGGGTTTTATATTGCGCATTCATGCAGTCACTCACTACACAAGCCACTACATAAAAAGTTTTGAAACCCAGAAATAAGTATGTGCACTCATCAAAGTGTGTAATGGCATGCTTTCCAGATTATGTTCTCTTAATAATATTAACGTATTTTAGGGGCTGGCTGGCACATTACACAGTTACAGTTATGGATAAAGTCCTGATGAGTTGCGAGTAAGATTTAGTCCATTAACATCAGCAAAAGGTGTGCATGTAAATACAAGCAAGCAATTTAAAGGGTAAACATGTACCATACAAAATAATATAACACACCTCTATACAATTTATAGAACCAAAACTATATACTTAGGTACATAAGAAACTGTTTGCATTTACTTATATTATTTCACGTATTTCTTAAGGGAAATTTACTCCTTCTACGTTTCCCCCTTACTGATTGTGATTGTAGAAGTGTCTGAACTGAAGCTCATCAGAAAATGTCTATCATCGGGCAATAATATTTTACTGGCAACCGAGTCTCGAGAGATTCTGGATACAGCATACTACTTTCCGATCCCGATATTCATTGCTTCGCTGCTATCAGCACCTTGCCTCTCTACTATAGCATCATTCTGAGGAAACTCAAATTCCACAGTATATGAATGTGTGGCTTTTTTTACAACCAACAAAATTCTCTTTATGTTCAGTTTCAGGTTGTTAGCTGCTGCTAGAGGTCCAATTGCCCCTGTCGTCGTCGGAGCAGTATTACACCTATTCCTCCTCATCGCGGTGGTGCGTTTTTCCTTCACTCCCATATTCGTGAAACAGACAGACTGACGCGATAAGTACCTCTCTCTGGAGTGTTCACTGAGACGGACGCATTTCAATTCAACCCAGCAACCTCTCAACAAAAGATCTCAAGATGTTTTAATTTTGTGACTGGAGAAGAAGTATAGATTTTCTCTGCAAATTAGCAAAAGCGTTGAACTTGACACAAGAGAGAACACGTGCTTGCCAAATATTCAATATTGGACGTGGAATTTTAGGCCATCGTCCGTAGAAAACTTTGAATAGTCGCTATTCAAGGCGGCCAGAAACACGAAGAGTGTTCTTAGGAAACCATCTGCAACTTCAAAACAAGTATTTTTAACACCTACAAAGTAAGTAAATAAACGTCATCTATACTTGAGCTGTGACAGGAAATTAATAAGTCTGTGGAAATAATCAGAATCACACTCTTAAACATTACATATGAAACATAAACATAAAATAGTGCAAGCATAGTAATATTATAAAACGGCATATCAAAAGAAACTGCTTGAAAGAATTGTCTCAAGAGTTAAAGATGAAAGAACAGTTTTTAGATGGGATATTATGTTGAGCACCTTGAACAAATATCAATGACATAAGAACATCACGTTCTCACATTTGGAAGAACATGCATTTTATTTACATACATATGTATATGTATTATAGATAACGAAGTAAAGTCGTCAGGTATTTCACCACCACGACAAAATATAATATAGTGTGGTTTTCCTTATCAATTATTCAAACATCCAACCAATAACCTAAACCCTATCTTATCGCAAATTGTCAATTAGTTTTAACCATATTTCCAACTTTTTATGAGTCATTAGATAACGTAGACTAAAAATGCATGGGCCAGGGTTTACACAAACTGAGTCAGGTTCAGGTTATATAACGAGGCACATGATGTCGTGAAATTTGAAAGATTAACTATAGATCGCTTGCAATAAATAGTCGTATTTTTACACTTAAAATTCAAACTTATTAATGGCGCGATCAAGAAGTTATAATTCAATAGAATTACCTCAATTACCACTAAATAATTCAGAATTTTACCCTAGGGAAATGGGGGAAATATCGGTAAAATGGACAACAGTACTGATCGACCTCGTCACACTGAGCACTGGTAAGTTGTTTTTTAAGATTTCTTTCTTTTCTTAAAAAAAGTGTTCTTGCTATTATACATTTTATCTAATGTTACTTTAGTAAATCTATGCTAATAAGTGTCTGGAGTTTGAGCAAAATTTCAGTTTCAATATAATTAAACTTATCTTCCCAATTTAATTTCGTAAATTTTAGAAGTTTAAACGTACGCAGTTTTAAACCCTATATATATATTGTACCTTAGAGGTATATTTGATCAATTTCAAAGTTTATTTTGGCATTCTAAATGTAAATGTTGATAAGTTGGTGTCCTGAATATTTAAAATTAAGTTACAAAGTCTATTGACTTAAATGCATGCATTATTTTGACGAGTTTCGTCTCTACACCGTCGTTTTTTTAAAAGAAAAACTCACATAAACTTTCTACGGACAGCATGTAATGTTGTTGGAGACATGTTCTCATTCTCAATACATACTTCAGTTGTAAAATCAAAAATGGAGAGTCTCCATTGCAGACAGTTTAAGACACCTCTGGCATTTTGACAAGTCCAGGGAATGTTAATGTCACACTGGACCAATTTTTCGTTCAAATAACAGAGATAAAAATGTCAAGTCACTACTGTGTAAGCATAACCGTAAGCTGAAATAAGTAGGTATTCTGTTCCGTAAAACGAAGAAAACAGTAATATTTCACGATGGTCCATGTTTTTGTGTTGCAGGATAAGGCTATATTTTAAAAGTTTAAAACAGGCATATATATAATATGCAATTCAGAAAAATTGGATTTCTCGTAAAATGATGGAATTGCAAGTTTTATAGCACTTTCAAAATATTTATGTATTTGATGTATAATATACATAACTATAACATATAAAATATAAATATTAAATCTCAAAAACATGTCCTCAAATATAGTTTATTCTCCACAAAATAAAATCCTATATAGTTGTTAGACGGAATTGCTTTAAAGAATTGAACATGTTTTCACTGGTATTCATTTCTTTTGTGCCGTTGTTGCATTATGTATAAGTTACGATACAAGCTTTAGTGATTGTCTGAAGTACATGCGAACGGTGAGATTTAGAAAGGTTATAAAGTAATCTCAATTTTTTAATGGAAACTTTTGAATATTTTGCTTAGAAAGGGAATCATATTTTGTGAACTTTAAGATTTAGAAAAAGTACAACAAGAATGGAAAAGAGCATTTTGGAATTGGGAATAGGAACTCTATATCGCCCATCTAGATTAGTTCTTGTACACGTTACAATAAGTATTCTGACGTGAACAGTTACGATGCTCGTATTATTGAAATTTAATACGCGCGCACAAGTATTTTTCTGGAAATATTACATAAGCCATTTTGGCTGACTTGAATATTTTAATTGAAATAAAAATATAAAACATGAATGTTTTGAAGAATGAAGATAAATACAAAAAAATCTTCAAACTTAGTTGCGAGTATACTTGTTGAAAAAAGAAAGAAAGCCGTGTGTAGTGTAGACAGGTTTCTCCATTCGATTCCACATCCTCCAGTTTTTCCCTTTTATGAGCAATAAGTATGCACAAGAGCAACAAAGAATATGTGGATAGGGGCATTTTATGTGGCACTACAATTGGGTTGTACACTTTTTGTGAAAAAAGTATCACGTTCTATAGTGAAAGTGAATAAATTATAGAGACAGTGCAACAAAAAACCCCGAATGAAATGATTTATGGGCTCAGAATTGATTATATATTTTTATTATTTCTGGAATGCTTTTCAATCATGTTCTTTTATTCGTGTTTTTTCCGGCTTCTATGTAAATTATTCTTGTAATATTAAATGTTGTTCATGTGCTTGAAAAAAATGGAAATGGGCAATATATATAACTTATTTTTTCATGAAACATTATAAAATACGGATAAAAATAACCCATACAAAATAATTTAATAACCATTTCCTGTGAATAAAATCAGAAAATATATTGCATATATGTACCTACACCGAAATAAAATACTAACGACTAGAGAGAAACTTTATACAGTAAATGCCAGCCAAAGCAAGTTAATAATAACATACAAGCTATATCTATGTGGAATTGTGTAGTATTTTAAATCGGTTTAATTATAAGCTAATAATAATATAATTTTGTCGTTGGTTGAGAGTATTCTTTTCTGTTTCTAAAAATTGTGTATGTATATTCACCGTGTACTTGTGTGTGTTATTCAGTGCCAGTAGTACTTTAACGACTACTGATGATGATAATTATATGATCATATGATAATCATATTATGTGATGTGTTCTGTCAAAACTCGTGTTTTTGTGTTTTCTCTGCATTTATGGAAAATTGGATCTTTGGTCTCTGTCTTCCCTGTCTTGTTCATGGGTTATATCACTTGAAAACGGTATTGCACACATTCCTTGATGATGCACAGTGGGATGTATTATGGTACTCATTGAAAAGACCACCACACCGTTTCGCCGAGGATTTTTCTGTGCGGATGAATCAATACGATATCCTCGAGTTCCCCACACCAGATTCAACTCCAAATCACTTGCAGCGACGTGTCTCCTCATCTCATTTACCACGGTCACTTTATTTGCTCTTTGTTGTCACATACACACTAATACCCCTTGTTGTATAATATATTTTTAAGGTGATATGTGATTTATGAATTTTCTTCCGCGCTAATTAAATTTCAATATATATATTTTTTTAACAAAAATCTCACTCAAAATATTCATCTAAACTGCACTACTATTACAAACTAACTTAATTAAATAACACTATATATAATGCAAATATATATATGGCTTGGTTTAAATTATTATATGAGAATGGTCATTTTGGTCATACCTTGTAAATTTTAAAGGATGATTTAATGCAGATAAACATTTGTTATAATAATACTCAATACCCAATTTAATTACCCTAATAATACCTATTTATATGTATCTAATAAGTTGTAACCGAATGTATGTTTTTGTGCTGCTTGCAATGTAAAGTTTTGCTGAGGTAAAAGCTCATCTTTATTTATTAATTGTAAATTTCAATTTTATAAATTAATCTGGTTTACCTTTTTTATCCTGAGCGCTTTGTGATGTTGCAGAACATAAAAACATAACCGTTGCAACAAAGAATCGATTGGGATTAGATTCGTCCTCAGTGGTCGTATACACATTTGAGTACATATACATAAAGTACATGTCCATTGTAGAGGAATGCTTTGTTTATATTATTTGTATAAAAACGCGTCATTATTTCAACTTTTGCAACATTTATATTAGACATTTTGAGGTATGCCAACTTTGAACTTGATTTTTAATATGTACAAATTTGAATTTTTAAACAATCACACAATGAAATTTGAGTACTATATAGTCAAATGATAGATGACAATGATAAAATTATAATACAAAACCCAATCAACATCAACAACATTATTATACGTTTTAAATAGTCCCTGAGATATTACATACATGTCCAAAAATTCATTTACAATCTACATAGCTCCAGACACATATTAGTTGATTTAAGAGTCATTCTTTACTTATTGGTTACTAAATACTACATTAATTGATACATTAAAGGTGGGATCATTCTACTGATATTTTTGGTCGCCGTACCTCCAACAAGAAGGGGTATATTCTGCGAGGACGAATCAATCCGTTACCCATTCAAAGAATCTACAGTTCCCAACTGGCTCTTGTACATTTATAGTCTCACCATCCCTTTTGTTGTGGTCAGTAGAATAAATACCTATATACTTTACCATAAAAATATTAATGCCCACATAACATCACATATATATTATTATAATATTTGTAATGATGTAATGACAATGCTAATAAACATGCAAAATGTATTGATGTTACACCTACACCCTAAATATTTTGCATGTTATATAAAAAATTTGCCCCAAATCTTGAACCGCGTTATTTTTGTTGTGAATGCCTGCTTGTTACAGTCGTCTTTCTGCATGTGCATGTTTAAAATGTGCGTTACTCGTAAGGAATGATGTAAAAACTTTGTAGATCATGAAATTTTAAATATGCTATTTTTGCCTTGAATTTTTTACGGAATGATAAAAACTCTAGCCTAAACTAAAAACTGAACATTAAAATTGTAATGCAGCTCATATTTATAGAGCTTGTGATAAAGTATCTCGTGCAGGTTGTAGTGTAGTTTTAGTGAAAGTTAATGCTGAATCAAAACTGACAATGAGTACGAACAAGATAAAGTAATTTTAATCTATTTTATGTATGATGATTGACAAAGTATTGAGATTAAATAGAGGGGTTAAAGTTTGCTGAAATAAGAAATTTTGCTGATGATTTTCTGCCAAAAAAAACCGTAGATTTCTTTCACAATACTTGATACTCTGCTGCTACTATTAAATACATATACCTATACATATTTTATATGTAAATACTACAGCTTATTTGAACTGGAAAAGTTATAAACAATGAATCATTCCACGATAATATGTAGCAAGGCGTGCTGATAATAAGTGTTCTATTTCATTACAGATAACGCTAACGGAGCTCAAACTTCAAAGGGGCCGAGGGACGGGTACATTTCTCACGAGACCAGTTCCATTATGGTTTATAGCCATATACAGAAGTTTAATTGACTTCTTGTTCGGATGCGCTGCATCACAATTGGTAACTGACATAGGAAAATATACTATTGGGAGACTGAGACCCAACTTTATTGACGTCTGTAGACCCAACATCGATTTCAACAATTGCAGCGGTCAGTAAAATTACGCCTTTCAATACGATAAAATATTACATATCGATCCCATAGTGGGCAGTGAGTGGGAAACCGTTATGCTCTCAGCGTAATGTTTACCAATAAGAGAGAGAGAGAGAAAGAAAAAACAAGTTGACTGATGCTGACAAGTCATGCATATTGTATGAAACCTTTCTGAAAGCTAATATATCAGAGCAAAGAAACTCCGCCATTATTTATTGCTGTTATTATTGCATATTGCTCCTGTTGAGATTCTGTGGTGTTTTTGTGGGTATAAAGCAAAATCGGGGCAATAAAAGAGAGAATTTGTTTGTTCTGTTGGTTGAGAAGCTCAACCCATCATGTAACTTTTCACTTACTATTTATGTGTTGCACTACATCTACATTTATTAACTGTCTTCTTGTACTGTTTGCAGGGTACAATCACAAATATATTCAAGATTATGTATGCACAAATTCATTCAAATGAAATGGCGTGTGAACAACAGAAGTACTTTGAGGCTGTTGAAAAGTGGTATTCAACTTTGTCTCATGTTGCTCGCCTACTACACAGCTCTTTCCAGAGTGATGGACAACAAGGTAAATTACTAATTTCCTATACTTTCACCCTAGTTTATATGCTTTGCCACAACTGACATTTCAAAATGGATTGCGCCCTTGTCCCGGCAAGAATTTATATAGAAATTCCCTTCACATTCTACATGTCATTTGAATTGTTAAATTGTGATGTTAAATTGAAATTATTTATACACATACATGTATACAGAATTGTTTGTAGCCGATTTTCACACTAAAAAAGTTTTTGATGTTGAACCATTTTCTTTCTATAGCACCACTGGAGTGACGTATCTGCAGGAGCACTGGTTGGTGCAGTGTCGGCATCTCTTACTGCGAGATATGTATCTGGTCTTGTGGGGCCACGAAAAGATGAACAAAACGGGGACTCTGAATCTCTAACGCTGTCACCCACAGGTCATTACATACCAAGTGGTGGACATCAAAATGATATGGAAGCTGGCCGAGGACCCAAAGAACAGTCAGTTGACTGTCCTTAAAACATACTTTAGTTTGCTGCCCTTATTAGAGTCATGTATTTTCAGTCTTACTGCTTCGATGGTTATAGCGTTCTTGGTCCGCTGCGCTATTGTTGCTGAACAAAATATTTTTACACCTGCATAAAATAAGTGCATGTTTGCATGGTTTATGACTATGATGATATAAAAATTTACATTGTACAAGACTTTACTTGGAATTCATATATCCGGTTGCGTTTAAGGGATTCTAAAAATTGTCTTGTACTTTATTACGTAACCTGCTTTCACCCTTTAGGTGTTCACATATTTTCCTCCTTGCAAACACCTTATTTATGCATCTGATTTATAGGTAGTAGTAAATCATTACGAAAAACGAAAATCTAATATAAAA
>JAHZNC010000680.1:0-13202 GCA_027744095.1 Zhuqinia jingwanae | reverse complement strand
GGCAGAATTTTTTATAGTTTGATAAATAAGATGTGCATTGTTGTGCTGCTCATGGTTTCCCCCTTGAACTTGTACTTGTGGTGTGCTTCCCTTGCTGGTGGCGTCAAAAGTCGATTTCTGCTGGAGATAAGGTGATGCAGAAGTAAATTGAATCCAGACTTCGGATTCCTTTGTACGGGCTTTGTAATGGGGGTCAAAGTTTCCATATTCATCAAAGGTATTCCGTTTGCGCAGCACCTTTGAAGATTCAAATTTTCTTGATTCTTTACCAGAAGCACTGGCTGCGTGGTCACCGTCGAATT
This sequence comes from Zhuqinia jingwanae, assembly GCA_027744095.1. Taxonomy (NCBI): domain Eukaryota; kingdom Metazoa; phylum Arthropoda; class Collembola; order Entomobryomorpha; family Paronellidae; genus Zhuqinia; species Zhuqinia jingwanae. The sequence continues at coordinate 12,900 of JAHZNC010000680.1, read as the reverse complement.
TTTCATTCCTTATCTCTGATTCGAGTACAACCAGATTACTACTTATGGCCACATATGAGATCACGAATACACACACGAACGACAGGGACTGTCCTACCATTTTTAAAAGTTCATAAATGTCCCACAACTTATTAAAAATGCTTGTTGTGTACTGGAATATATGGAAGCTCCCATATCATCACACCTGCCGTGCAATGTAAAAGTCTTATCCTGTATTTACTAAATACGGTTAGCCTTGAAAACTGGAAACAAAAATGCTATGATAAGTATAATACGGCACGGTGCAAACACGTACCTTCATTAAGCAGTGGCACTGGAATGGTAATGAATACTTGTTGAGTGATGGTGATCGGTGTCAAAAATTATTTTAACTGATAGTTACTCGATAAAAATATTGATAAAACCTTCTTGTCACAGAACAAAAGTGAAACATGGAACCATGCAGTGTGGCACTTTAATTTGTGATTGTACGATAATTCAATATCTGCAATCATTTTTAAGTGTATTATGTACATATGCTAAATTTGAAGTTTGTGATTTGTAAAACGTGCATGTTATATATCCTCTCGTTTTAAAAATAAACAAATAATAATAATAACACTAATTATTGCGTTAATGTAGTCTCCCAATTCCTCATATACTGTTATTTGTCAATTTCGCTTTTCTTAAAAAAAATGAAGGTTTATTGTTGTTAAAAATATGTAGCACAATTCTTGTAATAATGTTAAGAACTGAACTGATTACTGTCAGTATGATTTATCGAATGACTACAATCCCGACTTTTTATTGAGGGTATACTAAGCAGTACCACCAATGCTTACAAAAGGAGGAAGCAAAGGTGATACCAGATACTAAATTAAATTTTGTTTGTGGATATATGATTGTTCCTCCACGTACTCTGTAAACTATTGAAAGCCTTCCATATTGCAATTATTATTCATTCATTATGTGTATATTGTGTTACACGTATAATAATAATAAAGAACTCACATCGTGTGAGACGACAGTCAAGTGTGAAAGAAACCCCCATATTAAAATATGCGCAAGCACATTTAGCGTCTTGTAGAATAAACGAGGAACGAAAGTCAAAAGTTGTCAGCTAATATGCAAGTGAGTTATTTATGATGATCTGATGTAACGTTTTAAGTTTACTTTTGCATCATCACAAGAGCAATAGAAGCTGCTGCGTCAGCTTGTATAAAAAGAATGGAAGTTGTTTTAGATTAGTTACGGTAAATTAGCGTGAATGCTAATTCGATTGTGAGTGGTTAACTCAAGTTCACTATTCTATTACATTACATCTATCGGGTGGCCTGGAGTTGAAGTACAGAAAGTCTGTCCTTTGTTCGATGACACGAATGAAATGCTAAACACATATTTCAAACACAAGATATTTCTTACATCTAATTCCAATGTTGACTTGTTATGATTAGCTTATGAGCTTATCTTTTATTCATTTCTTTGCTACCTGTCATGTCGTCCCTTTTCACAGACTGAAAGTCACAATAGCGTGGAATAGTAGGGATTGCCGCTGATAAAGCGGCTTAGAGGTGTAATTCAAAATTTAATAAATCTTCTTGCATTGTAGGATGAGAATGCTAACAGACTCTAGTACAGAGCAAAGATTTCATGTACGCAAAAGGATTAGTTGACAGTAGCCTTTGATTACGACGTTTTTTATTTATCTTGTCATGCGACTTACTATTTATTCCTTCATATTACTGACTACAACTCAAACAACAACTAACAACACTTACGTAAAATCACAAACAAAATCCAAATAACTACTGAATTCACCTTTGCCTTAAAACGTAATTTCTTGTTTTCTCGGGGGTGGGGAGGGCACATGCTGAATTATAGTGAATTGAATTCGCATACACAATAGATTGACATGATTATTATTATTATAAGCACGATGTTCCATAATAACGTGTGTCTTGAATAAAAATTTGGAATATTTCCTCCCATTTAAACAACCAAATAGTCAGCGAAAAGTTATCTCAAGAATGGACGATATTTGCGCAAACAGAGTAAACAAAAATGACGTGCCTAGATTTCTGTTTGTCTAAAACAATTATAAACACCACAATATACAATTTAAATATACCTTGTATAAATGTAAAAATTATCATACAATGAATTACAAAGTGCATTTGGACTTGTGTATTTACAAATTGTTACATCATCAAACGTAGTCACTTTTCAAACATTTTAATAGCAACAATTTTGAAAGATACCTACCAATTGCACATTAATTTTCTTATGTACTCTTTCATTTTTTGCTTCCATTTTCATTTGAAATTCTAATACGCAGGGTGGTGACGAATACGTCCATACTTTGATAAATCTTGCTTAATAAAACAATGATCGAGATTTCTCTCGCCCACAAGGTATTAATGACCACCTTCGCTTTTTTGTTGTTTCTGTTTTGTCGAGACTTTTACTTCTGATTACATTCTTGTTTACTTCGTTTTTGTTTTCCAGAAGCGCATCGAAACTTTGTATTGAATCGCCCGGGTCAATCCCCTTTTCCGGGTTGTTGGAATATTCAATTAGTTGTATCCTACTATTGGGCAATGGCAATCCATACACGTGAACAAATTCAGCATGAACTACTTCTGGTTCCTCGTTTATTGGGGGAAAGCTTTGCGGATGTAATCCACTTGCACGTTTCTTGTGAATATCTCCAACGACCATTATCCCAGCGTGGTTGTGTTTTGGGGCAATGTAAAACAGTTCCGGGGTTATCCATGGTTTAGCTTCTCGGCATCTGAACACAGAGGATGGGGGCAATGGCCACGCACTAAGAGATAAATTGTGAAAGATGACCATTTAGGCACGTTTTGGTGATATTTTGCAGCTGGATTATGCAAACTTAAGTGCGTCTACTTCAAATAGTACAAAAAATATTAGCGACTCCAAAACTTACGATCGTCCTCCTGTATCAAATTTCTTAATTCTAAAGTTTTCGTCAAAGTTAAAACAGGACATTGTGAATGTAGTTACTTGTAATGATTGTTAAATCCAATATTAATTATTCACAGAGACCAGTGTGTAACGGAAAACGGAATGATACCAGCAATCACTGTAGTTAATTTGGTTTGATCTCTCAAAACATTACTTCCCCAAATATTCATTTCATTCTCCAATTGATCTCATGTTAGTTAGAATTAGATCTCATATTCATTTATAAAAAAATACTTATGTCATTGAAATATCAAAATTAAATACTAATTCGATAATCCGCTGGCTGTGCGGTGCTTTAGTGTTTGGTTACTGAAAAGCTTGTCAAAAATACAATCTCAGTACGTTACTTGAAAAAACGTTCCAAATTGTAGGGAAAATGATCAAAACAAGTCTCTTTGGTATTTACTCAATAGGTATTATGTTTGTAAACATCATAAAAATTAATCAGAAGTTCTGATTCAGAACCAGCAGAAGATAATTAAATTGGGAAAGTTTAGGAGTAGGAGTCAGGTAGATTTAGTGCTTAGCATTTAGCACCTTGTTGATTCCTGCGATAATCTATGATTTATGAACTATTATGAAGCTCATTGTCGGGAGATGATAAAAGAAAAAGCTCATCTAGTGCTAAGCAATGAAACCTTCCTGCTATAAAAATATGATATATCCTATCAGCCTTCAGCCTATAAAGCTATATGCAAAGTTTAAACTGGAATTACCTGTGAAAGTTTCACAGTGAAACGTGACCTTCCCATAGGTCGTACCTCATGACAGAAAAGCGTCATTGAGTTGGCTGTGAAGGGCATAATTATTCATGTATGTAAATTGTAAATGTGTTTTCTGGAGCCACCAGTCATTCAAGGATCAAAAATCATGAAACCAAATTTAAATTTCAAAATGTTAAAAAAAATCTGAAACTTCTGAATCAGTATAACATATCCCTTTTAAACTTACAATAAGTAAACAACGCTTGAGTAAAATTAATGAAGTTATTTTTTTGAATTTAAGTGTAAGAACTGGTGAAGGTGACTGATTCCAGACGGGCGCGTCCTGTGTTCTCAACTGAGACTAAATATCACACCCGCCACCTCATCTTTCTGTATGTAAAATGCTTCTTCAACCTAAATATCTACGGTGCCTGTGCGTGCGAGCTTGTGCTCGCACTTTGCAAAATTGCACAATTTTCGACACTAATAATCATTCTAATGTAGATAACTAACTTTGCCGTTAGTTATGTGTCGCATTCTAAACAAATATACTAGGTTGTAGGTATGTCGTAGTAGTAACTATGCATTAAGATGCAGGTGTGTGTAGTAAAAACAAACTTGTTGTAGTTGCGATTATTAATGCTTACATTTACATACCTAAGTTGCTTAGTTACCATTTTTCTAAAAGTCATTCGCAAACTTTTTATGGCATCAATGTATGTACATATACATATACCTATATTGGCATGTATGAAGATAAATGGTAAGCTAAACTAATTCAATTGTCGTTTTTTTACAGAGGATTGCTACACTTGCCTTTTGCTCAAATTATGAATGTGACCATGGTGGGTTTTAAAGCATGCAAACAATCTCAAATGACATCGCTTTACTTTTTATTTTTGTACATTACTGCTTGTAGTGTTGTAGATCACATTTACATGCAAAAGTGCAGCATCCGTAAATACTCACGCAGTCAATAAGAACTCATTAGGATGTTTATGAGGACCTGTTGTGCTGTTGTAATTTATAACTGGCTTATCAACAATTGCAGGTAGCATGACGAAGGTCAACAAATGATGGAAAATTAAAGTTGAATTGTTTGCCAACGTATCTTGGTCCAGTGAGCAAGAGGATCCACACAACTAACCACTGCGATTTGAATGGCAAGGATAAGGATACTCCATGCATATATATCCATCACGGTTCTCATCACCCATATCTAAAAAATCGCATATTCCCACAATGAACTATTTAATAGCCGTTTCTTGATCCCCATATATGTATATGTTCTCAGATTTAAAAAATAAACTCTGCGTTTTACATATACCGATTTGCATACATATCTACATACACTAATGTTCTCGAAAGCACATATGATAGGTATGCAATTTATTTTAAGACCAAAAAATTTGTCCAACAAGTCCAAGATTTGTAGGCTTTTGCAGTATTGCTTTTATTTAATATCCACAGGCCAAGAGGTTGCACAAAATTCTCACCGATGCAACTTGACAATTCTTTTTACTTTCATGTGAAATCAAGATAAATAAAACAATAAAAATTAGTGCATTTACACAACTTTTGACAATGCCACTCCATATTTGTATGGCCCATAAAAAACTAGCATTGAATATCAAAGTCAAAAGTACTTTTTGTGGACACAATATAAATCTATAGCTCAAAATTGTTTCAATCTAACTTGAAAAATTGAGATAAAGACCGGTTGTGCAGGCATTTAGTGTGTCGGTGTGTGTGCTTGTTTCATTAGCAGGGTTGTGTGAAATTTGTATTTTTTGTTTAAAAAAATCTACAGGTAAACCCGAATAATTATTGATTAAACATCGTCATCTCAAAAAATACACTCTATTAAAAAGATTCCCATCGGCCGCAATTTCGAACGTAATCAAATCATGCAGTCAGACATGTACATACATGAACAATTTATTAATGAAAAAATGAATTTTTGTATTTGTAAAAAAAAATTAGTAGTATGTATCCTAATCGTATAAATGTTTCCCTAATATTATCATATTTGTACGTGTAATGAAATTTGCAAAATTATATATTGTTTGAGAAACAAGAGAGGTTAGGTGTTAGGAGCTGATTACGATATAATGTTGAATGTATATGCTTATTACTTATACATCCTAGTCATTTTTGCCGTTGCCTCAAACAAGAATTTCGACTTTTGTTCTCTTTATTGGCAATTGGCATTGGGATTGTGGCATATAGGGTTATTAAATAAAATCCTTTCACAAAATTCATCATCTTCAGTTACTATATTCCTCAAGCCCATGTTATAATGTATTCTTCTTCTTCTTTACTAGCCGTATTTCTTCGTGATCCCAAATCTTAGCCCACCGCATGCTTATTGCTTACTACAGAACGCCGTAACATTATACAGTGATTCCACATATTGAGCGTGACTCTAGTAAAGTGTAGTAAAGTGATCTGTGAGAATGTAGGTGCTCGTAGGTGAATTACGGCCGTATAGACCTCATTTACTCAATGTTTCACTGTGTAATGGTCAGGTTCAATGAATAAAGTTTTGTTGACCAGTTCGATTGTGTGAGGAATGGTGCACCATGTAACAAATAATAACTGTAAAATAGCATGTTGTTTTTGGTACTCACGAACCATCAGCACTAGACCCTAATATTAATCAGTTGTCTTGTGTGGTACGCTCAACAACATTGTATGGTGCTCCGTGATATTACTGAAAGTGCTTCCCTATCTACGTGAGTAAATAAATATGCAAATAGGTTACCCAAAAAAATGGACTATCCTTGTATTTGTTTATCCAGCTACTGGAGAATTTTTAATTAAAATACTTCAATAGAAGTCTTCAATAATTACTATTTACCTGTATTGTACATGCATGCATTTTGTTTTATTGAACAGGTTCGCAAGTTGTTGGGAGCAAATTGAGTACATTCCTGTACAAATTAATAGACATCACATGAGCCCAGAATATATATTTTTTGAAATCACCAGGAATTTCTCGAGTTTTGAATCAAAAGACGGAATTGTTATTTCAGTGAAAGTTTGCATATTTGTTCCAGTGTATCATTTCAACTCATGGAGAATGAGAATTAAAAATAATGTAAGCAGACTCAACATATCTAAAAAAAATTGTGATAAATTCAATTTATGACGGACAATTCCAAAATGAAATAATCCAATAAAAATTTTGCAATGTGAACTTTAATTAATATTTTTCTTCAGAACAACCCGATGATATGGACTCCGTAAACGTGGGACAAAATGGAAGTGGACGTCGAGAAACTAGGAAAAAGAAACCTCTTGAGGTATTTATGAAGACTTTCCTGCTAATAATAACGCTACCCTGGACAGTTCCGTTAGCAGAGATATACTTCGCCAGCCAGGTTCTAATGGCAGTATTTTTGACACATTTATTCGAAAGAGAGTTTTTCAAACGCCATTTCACTCGTGACTCTGCTCGAATAATTCTTGTTGGTTGACAAATTGGATCTCAAAAATCATTTTGAATTGTAATTCCTGGTACAGGGGTAGTTGAATATATGCATATATCTATCTATGTATGTGCATTTAAAATATTTACAGTAAATTATATGTGATTGAATATTCCCAGTTTTATAACACGACTACAGTTTTATTGTTAATAAGAAAAGTTTGGAACTTGTAAAATGTTATGAGGACTTTTGTATATTTTGCGGGAATAAATGCTTGATTTTGTTTATCAATCAGTAACATGCGAGTGCCTTCCCCTTGTTCAAGTCAAATTATTTCTTCGACTTTATTCGCATAATAATTATTGGCGTACCAAGCGAATGAGGGTTTATATTCATTTCCTCATGGATTTCGTGGTGCAATAATAACGGAATATAGTGTGGAAAGAGACGTGTATAGCGTAAGAGACTTTTTTAATGGACAATAATTATTGTTGTTGAGATGTATAATATATGTTGATGATGCTGATGCATAATTTACTCAAAATGTAATGAAAAAATCAGTAATTACAATTCTTTTATCGTTTAAATAACTTTGGACTTTTATTAACTCATTTATTCAGAATTTAAACTTTGCTTTTCAATTTTTAGTTTTATGAAAATCATCCCCACGCACACGCTGGATTCGTCTAACGTCGTTATAGAATCAACTGTACTTAAATACACGTGTAAACTTGGATGAAATAACATAACATTATAGACAGCAGCATACTATAAATAACAAAAGCCAATAATTTAATACTGTGGTTAATGGTATTTTGAGTTTTCACTGTTTCTAAAGTCAAACGTCAACAGTAAGCTTAGCGGCCACAGAAAAGTGATTAAATTTTTTTCATTTATTGTAATTGTAATGAGTCAAAGAGACGAAATAAATTTTTTTTTAATTTAAATTATAGCAAATGAACGGCTTGTCTTCAACGTTAAAGCCTCGAATTATGCGCTGATACCTTTTGATGCGAAAATATATTTTTTGACAAACAAAATAATGTTGGGCCCCACTGACAAAAAAAGTATATTATTGCTTGTCATAGTCTAAGATTGTTTTCTTTGTTTTCTACAAACACTCAATCATATTTAATACTACAGCAAACACCTGGAGTACTAGCAAAAATTATAATAACAAGAATAATTATCTTAGAATCAGCAAAAATTTCACAAAAACGTTATTTTTTTATTCCTAAATACATTATTGCACCAGACTTGATACTCATCAAAATATGTATCAAAAACCTACAACAAACTGGCATGCCTCGTACAGAGCTGACATATATGTGTATATATATATATATATCATTACAAAGCGCAGCGGAGGAAAGTCAAAGTTCTTTATTAGGTAACATATACTAGTACAGTAGAGGAGCTTTCAATAATAACAATATCTTCATTTATATACTGCATAGTTTTGCATGCAATTAATAATAAGAATATTTTAACGTAAAGCATACAAAAAGAATGAGAATTACATCTTGAAGTGTTGTACATGTGTCAAAATAATTTTTAGATCCGTCGATGTAGATTTGTAAAGCATAACCAAATAACTTGATTAGGGGTTCGCACTGAAAAAATCTTGTTTTTAAAACCCTTTTTAGTTTTACGGAACAATTAAAAATAGTTCGATCTTTTATATATATTTGAGACATACAATGCAACTACAAACAATATACTTCAAACTCTAAGCATGCAAATATTTATAATTAATATCTATTTTTTTATTCTGTAGAGATTTGTAACTCCACTATGTATTAAGTTTTTTAACTTATGTATTACAAAGTTCCTCCTAAATCGTTATTGTATCTTGCGGTGACATAGTCAGCAGCTAAGGTCAAATCACAGAGACATTGTTGGAGTCCATTAAGGTGATGATGGAAGGTATCAGCCATGCTGTGGCTATACTCTTCTTCCTGTTCTGCTTCTACTCCAGAGTCTTCGTTGAGCTCGGAATATTCTAAAAGATTGAAATTGAGAACAAGGGTTAGCATTAGCATAGTTGTAGCAAGATTGCATGGTATTTCGAAAAGGTACGAAATGTTTAAGAATTAGTGGTACTACAATACATACCGGTGTCACTGGCGGAAGTGGATGAGGTAGTGGAGACGGTGGATGGTCTGCGGGCATGCCCCTTAACTTCTGAAGACTGGCCTTGGGAAACTTGAGACAATGAGGAAGTGCTGCTTGCAGAACTACTCACGACAGATGAAGCAGAAGAAGAAGTAGATATAGTACTCGTAGGATTAGTCGTTGACCGTTGAGTTGGGATGCTTTGACCATGAGTTCCCCACATCAGGTTATTCTTAACAGTATTGAGCATAGAATAAAACTGGAAAAGGTCTGTTCCGTTGAGGCTGGCGAGAAGGCGCTTTCCAGCAGCAGCCTTATCAACTCCAGCAGCACCCATTTTTACAGTCGCTCCATTTCCAGTGGAGTCTTTATCAACTTTGTGTACGATAGTATGGTCAAACTTGACATCCATCAGGCGACAAGGAACCAAAATAGTCTCATTCATGTCTTCAACTGTTTGCACAAAACGCTCCATGCTTGACAGTAAACTGCCATGGGAGTGTGTTGGCTCGGGTTGATCCCATCTGTTTTGCTTCCGACGAGAGCCAGCAGATCCATTGCAGCTGGTTCTGGTGGATGCACTGCAAGAACAAAAAAATATTTCTAATCAGCAAAATTAAAAAAAAAATCATGCAATCAGTAAAACTTTAAAAAATAAAACAAACTAATAAAAATTATTTATAATGTTCACTCATGTCATAGTCATAAGAAAGGGTAATATATAATTATTTTGAAAGCACTGGGCAATGAACCGACATGACGTTGTCATATTTTTTACAGTTGAAAAATTCACAACATAAAATGTTCAAACAATAGAAACGGAACTATCAGAAAATTTCACTGACGTCAACCAAGTTATTTTTTGTGCAATCAATCCCTGCTAGCTCAAACTGGAATTCTCAAAAGGGAAATGAAGGTTGAATGAATGTATACATGTATGGGATGCATGGTGTGAGAAGGGGATGTCCGTATTAAGCATGAATAATAATAATAATATTTGGGAAAAGGTACGTTTATTATTTACACCTTTGCTGACAATCAAAGGCAACTTGACCATGGCCACTCAATGCCGACGTCGTCGTCTGCGTTCTGCCATATGAATGTAAACATTATTTGTTTGCTTACAATGTAAATTGGTATTTCCATTCCATGGCATGATAGACAAAGACAAAAAGTTTTGCGTAAGATTTTGTGCGTGATACATTGGCTCTTGGCTCAATCATCCCATTGTATTATCTCCGGCATGATGTAAGCACCTATTTTGTTAATTTTTTGCAGGTAAAAACTATTATTTTGGGTAAGTTTGCATTTTAACTCCGTATTAAAACTAACAACCATGAGCAAATTCTGGAATTTTTTAAACATGCAACAATTTTCGTTCCATATAGTATAAGAAGTCATTGTCAAGTTTTAAACGTGTCCTCTTCGTGGGAAATTGAGTCAATCTTTTCACACGGATTTCGTCTTTAATTACAGCACCTCTATTTTTTTGCGGATCAATGGACAAAACATGAAAATGGAAAATAGGTACATGCAAATACACGTGAGAGCAATGAATCAATGTAAACCTTTAAAAATGGTTTTCCTCTTTAAAATTACACCGTTAAATTTTGCTATTAAAATTTTTTTAGAGTCCCAATTTATGTACATTAGGTACCTACCATCAAGTTGCAGATATTTACTGGAAACAACAGACAGAGCGGAATATGTTTTTTATATTTTTTTAATAGTTTTTGAATTACCACAGTACAGCCTTCGATGAAATCCATGAGTCTTGCATTTTTCGACAGTTTTGTTGCTGCAACAAAGCAGCGATATCACAGACAAAAAGACAAGGTGTTTTCAGACACGGGGTAACGTAATCTGAAAATTAAAGCTTTGGAACAGTTGCTCTAGCTCTATGCAATTTATAAAGCACGGAATATTTTCCCGAACACTAAATAATAAATCACGACCTTCGAGAAAATATGGACGGGAGTGGAGATGAAATTTGAAACACAGAAACCAAAGCAAAAATTAGTACAGTTTCAATGAGCAATATCGTCACTTTCATCTGCTTTAGAATAAAACAACGCTGTAAGGTCTTATTCTTTTTCAAATTCCTGAACATCTCATTATATTGCTAACTGTATTATAACAAAGTTTGTGGGGGAAGGGAGCGCGGTTGTAAATGTTGCTCTATAATAACCAGGAGTACCCTTGGAAAGACTCTATCCTTGATGACCTTTTTCTGTCAATAGTGTATATTCTCGTTATATCAGCAGCGAGCACGATTATTGGGTGAATATATTAGAAATAAATGTCTTATTATTATTGCAGGATTTCCCCATTCATGACTTGTAAAACAAATTATGCTATGTAACTTTTTTTTGCTTTGGCTTGTTGAACACTACAACTACATCTGCATTTGCCACACAACAGATAAAACAATCAAAGAGAGAAAGTTGTTTGTAACGTTACTTTAATGCTTGTATAGCTCAATGCGATATACACTCCTCAAGTCCTCATCATAATGCAAAATTGCACTTCCGTACTTGTTCTTTTTAAGAGTAGAGATCTACTTTATCCACTTGCACTTCAAATCGCTATCAAGGCACCAAATAAGTATTCACTGTGTGTTATATGGTTGTGTTGCAACACAGGTGTGTGCTCGCCAAAAAAATATTATTTTTTCTACTAAAAAAACAATACTACTGGCTGAACAGACCAATAAATGGAGCAGAAAATTTGGCTTTCAAATTTATTTTTCAAGAAACAAAGAACGTAAACACTTTTTTGATGAAAATTTAATCTCCACTGTTTACAGGATTTTGTAATTTCAATTTTCCAGAGTCTTTTTAATGCACCCGTTAATGAATGGGTATACAAAAGGTGTGGAACAGGTAGCCTTGATCGGGAACTGTAAATTAGGTGGTGGGCGAGTTACAAATATATATATTTAGTTGAACATATATAAATCACTTTTGCTGTCACACAAATTCCAATATCACTACTTTGTATTTGGCGTTAGTTACTATAGTAAGCACAATAATAGGACTATATTGTTGACTGTAGTTATAGTAATGTACGCTTATATATGCCTCTTAGTGTAAACAAACTTGTTGAATTGTTAGGGTTATTATAAACGGCTCAGTCTCTGTGTGTACTTCAACAATGTAATGCAGTAAAGATTTCACACATACACGACGTTAATGAACAAACAATTTCAATAAAGGGACTGCATGTGATATATAATGTTTGAAATTGAAATTCCAAGGTGCAAAGGCGACGCAGTCTATGTGTTTGTAAAGTTTTTCATGAGATGAACACAGCACAACAATGCAAACTAAAAACACAATTGCTCCACTTGCCTTCTAAATAACGAATGATGTACCAACTGGTCATGTACAATGGATTTTGATGTCTGTCTACTTAAAGTTACACATGAGGCAAGCAAAACGGCCAACTACATCAACAATGGACGAGCTTTTACTACTACCACTATTAATACAATGGGCATCATGCATTGACGTACGTACTATATCCACAATCCACACACAACAATGATTTCATGCCACCTGCATTTAAGCAGTACTTGATCATTTTACAACTACAACCATATCGCAGGTTTCTCATTCACAATTTTGATGTTGGTATTTATATTACATATGACGTATTCATTTCTTCATATATCGCAAGACATC
>JAHZNC010000679.1:0-13238 GCA_027744095.1 Zhuqinia jingwanae | reverse complement strand
CTTGGTTTACTTACCTTTCTAGTGTACCATGTCCTGCGTGTACGAAACATTTATTATTTATAAAAAAAAACCGTGAAAAAGGAGATTGTCCCATCTGTCTTTTTATCAACCTATTTAGCATACTCCGTATCAAAATCACAGTTTAGAGTAAATCTGGCTGAAGATTTTAAATAAAGTCACAATAAATCATGGGTATATATAGAGGTATTTCGCCTATTTTTTCCACTAGTCTCGGTTCACCCCGTTTCAAAATGTTATCTGTGACTCATTATCATTTCATATAGAAAATGTCATAAATATTTTTTTTAGAAACTGCAATTTCAATTGTGGTTCACAAGAACGCTAAATTAGTATAACCATAAGAAATTGCTTTAGTTTAATTCAAATTTACTACGCTTTGCATTGAAAAGAGAATGATTTTCATGAGAATGCCTAGAAAGCACTCACATCTTTTTTCTTAAAAATATTTTGAACACTCAAAAGTTCATTCGCATTTCTGTACAGTTGACCTGACATTACAGACGGAGTGACGACGATAATAATGTACCTAATATGCTATCCAACAAAGTGAATGTGACAGCCAGCGTACCTACCTGTATAAAAGTATAAATACATATACTCTTTCAAGTCAAAGCCAAAAGCCACACGTTAAATACGATTGTAAGTTTTCAAGCCGCAACACAAACATAGCTACACTCGGCTCGGCTTGCTTGCTCAGGTAAATGAATGATATTATACAAAGTTGAATTCCAATTTTTTATTACCAAAATCACATCACCCTCAACCAACCAGCCATGCCAGGCTCCTTTATGGTAACCTCCTGGGAGCATCAAAGAGAGAGAGAGAGAAAAAAAATATTGCTGCAAAAATACTACTAGTACTTACTACCAACCAACGCAACAACTTATATTAAATAATATTTCCCTTTATGCCGCAGCCAAGATCATGATGGTGACCAACCGGCAGATTTTTTTTATGCGCATCACCAAGTCATATATCTTCTCTCGATCTAAAAGAGACACCGCAAACCATGTTCAATATTTTTTCTTTAAAAAAGTACAAAATATGTGAAAGAGGGTAGGTAGTAGTATAATATTTTCTTGTAAAAGGAAAAAGGTGGTGGTGGTAGTAGGTTCACATATGCTCATGTTATATTTCTTGTTATTGGTCTTTTGTCTCTGTGTGTGAGCTCTGTTCCTTTTTTGCTACTACACAGGACTACCTGTGTACTGTGTACTAACAACAACACAAACCTTAGCTTCTCTTTAAGTCTAATCAGCTTGACATGGCTGATCTTGTTTCCTTCTTGTTTAACTTTGTTATTACGGCGATTCAAGAGATGTTTTTTTCACAATCATCTCAGCATTTACGCAGGGAAGCAGTTTTATTTTGTATCTTTGTAATCTACTTGATACTATGCTTTATGTACCTGCTCAGGATCATCATAACGCACAAAATGTTCAATTCATGACAGAAAAACACAAAACTTTTCTGTAAAAAAATACGCATAGTAGCAAGCAGTAAGATAGTAACTAGAAACTGATATCATTTCACTTCAATTTTTTTCCAACTTGAGATTTGATACAAGATCAAAATAACAAAAAAATAATAATAAAACTTTTCTCTCCTTTCGACTTTTTTCTTGTCATGTTTGTTACTTGTAACTTTTTTGTTGTTGTTGTTCGTGAGTGAGCATTTCCCTTCTGTTCTTATGTGCATTTAAATAAAATACTACATTTATGTAAGTGGTGTATATACATTTAAGTATAAACGTACACATCTCTCTGTTCTTTTCTTGCTGTTTTAGTGCCGACATTGGGAGTAAATCAATTGGGACAGAAGTACAGAAGAAAAACAGTTTGTCTGTTCGTGTGTGTCTTTAGTCCTCAACTCTTCTGGTGGTGGTGTCGGCACAGGAGCTTCTGACAAAACTGGTCACTAAAAACTCCATGTCTCTCAGTAGGTTCCACTTTCCTTCCATCCACAAATCCACTCTAAATATCACAAAACAATAACAATAGGCAAAACTTAAATACTAAGCACATGCATATATACATATAGGTAAGTAATATAGAATAGAAGCATAAATTTGTCTTGTATATTGATAATGTGATGATGCTATATAAATATGCATTCAACATTTGCACAAACCTCTTCTGATATATAAATTCACATTAAAAGCAAAACCGAGTCGTCATGTTTCATGTAAACCGAAAAGAATGATTTTCATCCCATGCAATGTTATGTTATATGATGGAATAAAAATGTATCTCTCATCATGACCATTATAATATCTAGAACTGCATATCATACATTTTAGTGTATCACTTTTGAATTTTATTTTTATTGACTGAATGATATTAGTGTTTTTTTTGTTTAGACACCCTCCGTGGCTCACTAACTGTCCATGAGATACGAAAACGATGACCGAGTGCAGTCATGTCGATCAAGTGACGATGCAACTCGAGAGGATGTAAGAAGAAGAAGTAGAAGAAAAAAAATGTTTTTGACATTTGGCATCATCATAATAATATTATTGGCATTCAATTCAAATGGTCATAATATCATCATGGTTAGTCAGCATGCTGCAGAATCATCACCTGATCATGATAATGTGGATGATGATGATGATGATGAACCATCAAAAAATTTAAGCTCTATTTTTTTTTCTTTTAAATAACACGATAAGAAGTTTAAAACTGCTCTTTACAGCGTGTTACATGATACACGATACACAAAACGAATGATATAAAACTGATCAGCAAAAAAAATAGTTAGATTTGAGTTTGAAAGAAGAAGCCAAATCAATATTATATTGCTTTGGCTATTACATATACATACCTGAATTACAAGAGTCATCATCATCATGATGAATTTTATCGCTGTCGGGATCATCGCCACGAAAATCCGGTTTAAAATATCAACAAATACGCAGATATACTTTTACTGGCTTGTTATTATTGAGGTAAACATACCAAAAATTCATAAATTCCTGGAAAAATTGAAAATCTGCAAATTGAATTAAAAATGGGAAGAGGATGCCACTGAAATAAATAATGATGATAATAATAAGTCTGGCGGTGGTTTCAAATGGTTGCTTCCTAGTCTCAGTTTCATGGTGGTTGACTCTAAAAATAATGTGGGCATAATGCGACACCAAAAAAAAAGTATCTACTACTCTGCTGCTTATTCAATAATCATTATCATTCATTACATTTTGTGTAGCTCCTTTAAAGAGCTCTAAATCGTGTAATAAAGGAAATAAAATGGTAATTAAATGAATTAAGTTGATGTTGTTGTTTGCGTTGATGATGGTGATCGTTCTGTTGATGATGTTGATGATGATGATGGTGTGGTGTGTAAAAGAAGAAGAGGTTTAGAAAAACAAGAAGGGATACCGATTACATCATGATTTACTGTGATGAGATGCGTTACAACGACAAGAAGTCAAGAAAAAGATTTCTAGTGTAAAAGTTGTCCTGAGAGAGTGAGGATGGAGAATGTATATACCTACCTACCTAAGAAAGACCATATTATGCATATCCCAAAAAAATAGCTAGTTGAAAACGTTAACAAAGTGGAAACCCGTCTTTTCTTGAGCATGTTAAACGGAGAAGAAGGATCGGTTTTTTTGGTAGTGTCATGTGTGTATAATATCCCCCAAAATATATAATCAAACATAAAATCTTGCTTTTGATGTGTGCACACATTACATATTATTTTTATTTATACAGAAAAGGAGGAAATCAAAATTGTTGTCCAAGTTGACGATGATGATGCGCTTCTTGCTTGCTTGCTCAGAGCAAGTTGATGTTGTGTTGATCTAAATGGTTGTAAAACTGTCACTTTGACTGAGGAAAGTCATGCCTTTTCCACACCTCACACACTCACACACACACACTTATACTTTGTTTTGCTTATTTTTTTTTCTACTACTACCACCACAGTTTTAGCTTTTTTTATATAATACAACTTTCTATTTATTTTACATCATTATCGCTATCAAGATCGTGATCTCATCATCATCCCATCACCACTGTCCACCACCATAAAAACATTACCTACCACCAACACAGTGACGAGAGAAGAATATACAGAGATTCCTCAATTTTTTTTTTCGCTCAAAAAGCTCGTTTAACCATCCAGAAACAACTAACTTGCCTTGTAATGAATTTAAAATGATTGCCATTCTTGATTTGATTTGATAGCATATCATGTAAAGCAGAGAAGGACATGCAAGAAGGCAGAAGAAACTGTACAAACCAAAAAAAAAAAATCCAAACAACGAAAGGAAAGAAAAAAGAATGAAAGTTTGTCCAAATGTGAAATGTCCAGTTCCTCCGACCAAGTTAGGTTTTTTGTTAATATTATGCACGGAATCCTTGCAACATGTTTATATACCTACTTAAGTTTGCATTTGAATTTAAAAGTCGGATTAAAATAAAAGTAAATTGTTTCTTAAATGACCATTTTTATTATAGTAATGAGCTCACCTCACTGCTCGTCATGTTAAATTATTCATGATTTTTTAAAGAATTTTTCAGGAAGAACTGGTAGCATTTATTCTCATTTAAATACTTATTCATCCGGAATATATAAAAACAATACTCATGACACGACACACTCTCTTCTTTCTCAATATTTTTGAGTGTATATAGTCGAATGGATGATGATGAGGGAACTGGACTTGTGTCGGGTCCAAACACAAGAAAAAAAGTTAATATAGGTGGTGGTGTGGTGTGGTATTCATGTTTTTGATGATAATAAAATAGAAAATGATTAGGAGATGATGTTCTTTCCATATAATCATGATGATGTGTTGTAGTAGTAGTAGTTGTTGTAACCTTATATTATGCAGTAGCGTATTACGTGAAAATTAGAAGCGATATACAACTGCTTATATAATCATCATAATCATTAACACCCATGAAACTAGTAAATACTCAAGAAAAGATGAGAACTGGCATGTCAACTTGTATTACTGCGTATAAATGTGCCTACTTGCATCTTCTTCTTAACGTTGACCATATTTTTTTCGAGTATTTATTTTATCAGGTTTGTTGCATTTTGTGTATCCTGCATCATTATCATTATCGGGTCGATGTGTTTTGGAGAAGGCATGACAAAAAGTAGTATCACCAGAAAGATAAGACCAAGACCACAAAATTTTGATTGGCTGGTAATAAGTAGTTTTCACACTTTCATGATGAGATATGCTGAAGCTAAAAATTGTTAGAAACATATGTCAAAATACTCATCAAATCTAAAGTTGAGAGTAGATTACTTAATTAGCTGGAGACTTTAGTTTTATACATTAGGTTATCATTAGTTAACTTATTTAAGTATTATGTCACAAGAAACTACCATAAAAACAATAAACCCGTGCAATTAAAGTGCACTGCGTACAAAGCGAGCATTATCATTATCTTAATATAAGGTTTAATAGATGATTGGATAAATACATAAAAACATTCATCCGAAATTTTATAATCCAACGAATAATTGAAGGGATGTGTGGTTAAAAATTTATGTAGTTTCGTGATTCATTCATTTACATATGAGATTTTGAGAATGAGAGGTTCAGCTTTGTAATTGACTACAGATAAGGATATCTGCATGAAGTTTGCAAAACCATTTAAGCTTTGTTTCTTCATGAAGCACATCATTCCCTCCGTTCTCGCAAGAGGTACTCAGTGTAGTTGAGTGCAGTTTTATGGAAGGTGAGATGATTACAACAAAGATGTAAAAAAGCTCATAGCATCATATCATCTTATGGAAAAACGATAAATATAATGCAGCGGCGGGTGACGTGCGTGAATAATTATCTTGGAAAAGCTTTCATCTCGTCATCATCAAGTTCCAGCGACGACATTTCATGATTTAAAAACTTTTTATAAAGAAATTTCTTCATCTTTGCCGTAATCATCTCTTTCTTTTCCAACGAATTCATGGAATTAAATTTCAAAAAATTTAAAGCATTAAAATTATTTTACGTATATTTCGGTCTCAACTCCAGCTTCC
This sequence comes from Zhuqinia jingwanae, assembly GCA_027744095.1. NCBI lineage: Eukaryota > Metazoa > Arthropoda > Collembola > Entomobryomorpha > Paronellidae > Zhuqinia > Zhuqinia jingwanae. The sequence goes on along the minus strand of JAHZNC010000679.1, from coordinate 7,217 downwards.
AATTTCTTTTTAAAGAACCACATCCTTGCACGACTGCTTGTCGGTTCTTTGCATATCAATTAGACTTGTTAAAAAAAATCCAGTATCGATATATGGCTGGTTGCTTACAAAAAAGTAGTAGTTTCCATCCTTACACATGTTTGGACAGATCAAATTATAAAACTACATCATCAGATGAATAATGGTAAAGTTGGACCGAAGAGTCCATTAAAGTTACATATTGTTTAAGCCAAACATGTCAAAGAATTAGGCATGTCCCAACCTTCATCCAATTCCCAACATAATATAATCTCTTAGGCTTATGGTCTCGTTCTATTTAAAATTAAGACAAAAGCATAAAACAAAATCGTTAAAAATGTGAATGCATTTTTGTCGTTATTATAATACCTCCACCATAGCAAGCACAACAATGCTGCGATATTATTGTCTGTTCTCTCGTGCCATCGTCATCTATACCTGAACTGGCTGAGTTGACAATGACCATAATATTATTATCATGTACCTGTCTTTGAAATTGCAATTTTTATCATGATCATGAGTTTAATGCATCCATTTCCTAATTACTCACATACCACCCATTTCCTCCTTGTGTGAATAAATACACGTTTTAATTTTGCATGCTTATATGCACACAGTTTTTTTATTACTACTCAACTTAAATATTGAGATACGTTAATTTAATTAAGAGTAAGGTTATATTTATCTATAAAATACATGTAAACCTTAGCCTACACTGTGTATATACATTCATAGATAACGACACAATAACAGCAATTTTGACTTAACGCAAGATTTTACTAGGCAAAGGGCAAAAAAGCAACAACATTCAAGTTAACTCGTCGGTAACATCGGCACACACAGTTTGCCAACAAAAATATTATGAAAAGTAGTATGTAATTTACTAATGTTTTATACATATTCCACATCAATCGGCAAGCATTTTTGTTATATATATTTTGGTGCTTGTTGCCCATACCACATCCCATTTTGTAATATTATTGTCCAATTTTTTTTTCAGGTTGCCTTTAAAAGCAAAAAAAAGGTAGTAATAAAAGTCAGAAGCCGCAATGAAGACACATATATAAGCAGGAATTTAAGACAATATTATGTACATGTTTGGCACTAGTCATTACGTAATAGGCTTAATATGTATTAACCTAACTGACCAGGCCACGGTAATTATTTGACGGATTTTATCTACTATTTTACACATGGATATTTTTTGTATATGTTAATATGTATGTATGTGCATTCACTTTTTGTGGCTTATGTGGTATCAAAAAAGGGGTTGTGCTATATACATTGATCAAAAATTTATAACTACACACAAATAAAAACCACACAGCATAATTACAAATTGGTGGTGGTGGCAATTGCAAATTACTAAAAAAATATATAATAATTTGTTACTTATGTGAGGATACGCACATCGACTCAATCATAAATTTAACAAGCTTGCTTTTGTAAGTGAAATTACCGATCCGTGACAAATGTATATCAGATGCAAAAAAATATCGCCTTATTGCTCTTGGAGCAAAAAATCTCTCTCTTGGTGCCATTCAAAGTTTCACTGATTGCATACCATATACATATGTACAAAATTTGTATTGTTGTCTTTCTATGCACCCTGTCAGTATCCCAATCCAAATTCCCACAAAATATTAACATGTGGTTAGTCCGCCTAAAAAATTAACCGCCTTGCCGAAGGCATCTCTCCTATTAATAATAATCGTCCTCCCACAGTCTCTCGTATGTAATAACGTAATCAGCTCAAGCGTTTGACTTATTGTTGCTACCAATAAAAAAACGAAATAACTGAAGTTGACTTTTAAGTACATAATGATCTCAATCTCACCTCAGTTCAAAGAGTGGATACATAGGTATAATAATAATATGTGCTTGCATTGCATACTTACATTTATACCTACTTTATTAATATGAATTAGTTTATATACTTACATACCTCTAAGAATTTTTTCACTTTTTTCTATAGTGCTGTACATGTAGGTACGTATTTTTACGCATTATAATAGCATTTTTACTTTCAGCCTAACTACCGTGAAGCCTGATATTTAGATAAAAATGTTAATGTATACATATCTCCTTTTTGTAGGCAAGTTCCTCATTATACCCTTTGATTGTAATAATAATATGTTATCAAAATTTTGCTAACATTGTAATATACACAAAACAGAGATTTTTTAAAAATCTTGTTCAATTTATAGCAATGATAGAATCACTGTTTATCAAAGCGTTAGAAATAAAAAAAGAAAATTCCCTTTTTTAGCGGATATATTGGTTGAAATCTGTCAAATTTCGTGCTGTTGACTGCAAATACACTATACCTATCTACCATGTATATTTTACATTACATGTCATACTACACTAACTACACTGTTTTATATTACAATTAACATTGCTCTCTTGCCTTTTACAAATTTTGCGCTTTTTCAATGTTGTCAGTTAAGACATGTGAGTTGCCCATTCATTTAAGCTGTAAAAAAAAGAATTATTATATTTTTGACGCTGTACAATATTGCATCCAAACCTCACACTAATTCTCATAGTTAGTTAATGCTAAAAGCTTTATATTATTGTTGCCGACCATGCATTGTTCATTCATATATGTATATAATATACTTACAAGACAAGGGCTTATTGCAAGAAGTGCTATAATATGCAATAAATTAAGTTTGCAGACAAAAAAAAACATCAAACATAAAATCAACTGTTTACGCATTTTAATGTGCAGTGCAACTGGATTGTTGTGATTGGGATAGTACGAAAATAATTTTTATTCCTCATCGTATCATCATGCCGAACGGTACACAGGCGGTGGCGATGGGTTACAGAGTTCGAGTGGCTGAAGCATTGTTAAATCTTTTTGTTTATTTTTGGTGTGGCGTTTGCTTCCTTTGCGCTAGGTTTCCTATTTTTATCATAAAGTACATCCCTTTTGTTTTTGATAACCATGTGGAATGAAAATAAAATGACTCAAACGCAACTTTGATATTAAGCGTTTAAAAAACTTTTTTTTTTAAATAAATTGTTTAAATTTTTTTTTTAAATAAATTGTTTTGCATTGAGAATTTACGCAAATAAAAATATTGTGTGGCAATTGTTGTGTTGTTGTGATTAAATATATGTACCTGGTTAATAATTATTCAATGTTAAACACGTACCATATAGACATACAGATAGCATCAAGTATATAGCATAGTTGTCTGTCATTGCATTTATTTTTGTACTTGTTGCCCAACAGTGTTGAATAAAAATGGAATTTTAAAATTCTTTTTAAAAGTAAAATATTTAAGCAATCTTATGCCCAAGGTTATTATCATCACGTGCACCTCTCGGTAGCGAGAGACCTTGTTAATTAATTATGATACTACTCAGAGGGAAGTGGATAGAAAAGTGAAGTGTCAATTATCAGACGTACATATATGTGACCGGTGGGAACGACTAAGGTCGATTTTGTGCAGAGATAAAGTCTGCATTTGCACACGACAAAAAAAATGGAATTGATTTGATTCACATTATAGAACATCATTTATAGTTAATAGAATATAAAATAGTCTTCAAAATGCCATCATCAAGTTCTTCCGATTGTGGGTGCAACCGCCGGGATGGGAGTTGTTGCATGCGATTTTTCACAGCTGTTTTCGGCGTGCTCGCGTTGTCAGGAATTGTTAATTGGTTTTATTTTCAAGGACGTATTGGTAAGAAAAACCATGCGACATTGTTTGTTATTGTCATATTAATGTATGTAAATTTGGACCTTGTAAACTTGTCTTTATTCACATGTACCCAGTAACTGTTTTGAAATGATGATCATGACCATCATTATAATATTTATTTTGAAAACAGAGAGCTGCATTTCCGTTGCTGAGATGATGACAGGCTTACCTCAAAATGACAGCCGAATGTTGAAGTACATTTCCACGTATCATCTTGTGCCACCCTCAATTCTTCCATATAATTTTAACAACAAAAGCCTAAATTCGTCAATTACCTCAAAGAGTGACGCAGAAGGTTCTTTAAATTATTCTGTACAGAAAATATTGGGATTTAAGGTGCGTATTATTTACTTAGGCTCATCACTTTTTCATCACATCACAAAAATATAAATAACCTTGGACAATCAATCAATGTTGTCATTTGACATATATAATATAATATGTTTTATTTTATGTCTCGCAGAAAAATGGGTTTTTCGTCGAGTGTAGTGCATACGATGGTGAAATATCGTCGAAAACACTTGTTCTAGAAAATCAATATGAATGGACCGGGCTTTTAATCGAACCCGATCCCTTTGTCTTCCCAAAGCTGGTGTTCAAGCACAGAAAAGCCTGGACTTCAGACGTCTGCCTTTCTCCAGATCCTTTCCCGCAACGGCTGGAGTTTCTTCATAGGGTTGACTCTGATCCCTCACTAAAACCATTACAAAAATCTGCTAGTAAAAACAACAGCAGTGGTAGCGGTCCCTCTAGTCCAATAACAATGGNCCTCACTAAAACCATTACAAAAATCTGCTAGTAAAAACAACAGCAGTGGTAGCGGTCCCTCTAGTCCAATAACAATGGTCAGATGGAGAAAAGTACAAGTCCCATGTTTCCCCGTTTTCAGCTTGTTGTCCACACTGAAGGTCTTCCAGGTGCAAATTGATGTAAGAAGAAAAACACAAAACGCGTTTTAAAAACATTAATATATTTGTTCATTTTCTGCGGTATTTGAGGACATGATTTGATTTCATAAGGCTTAAAAAATATATCAACGTTTCAAATCCGCACTTTGTATTTATAAAATTCATGATCATGCGTTTTTGACACAGATTTCTTAAAACTTTGTTTGCAATTAAAATTAGCCTTCCTCCAAGAAATAACATGTTTTCTTTTCTTTTTTCCATTCAAGGTCATATCCGTTTCATATCAGCTCGTTCCAGAGGGTCCAGAAGAGCTAAAAGCCTATTTGGAGTCTGTTGGATTTCTACTCGTCTCAGATTTCCCCAGGGTCTATTTGTTTGCCAATCAAGCCTCATTTCCAGTAAATAAACAGGAAAATGCATAATGAATATTAGTTTGTAGTTTTGTAGATAACGTTCCATTATTACATTATGTATGATGTAATTATAAATAATATTCGAAATATTCCCAACTTTTAAAAAAATCACAGGATTAGATTATTTTGGCTATTAAGCAATTTGGAAAAATAGAGTTGAGTAATAGCTTATCGCAATTGACCAAGCCAGTGACGCAAAGCTACGTAATCATGTTTGGTTTTTTTTATTACAAAAAACGAATCTAGTCCTAGTCGTGTGGTGAAACATGTCTGATTGTAAATTAGATATTATGTGCAGTATAAATATATCGGTGTGCAGAGGAAAAATATTTTATATGTAAATGTATATTCGGAACTAATCAAGAAATACGTATGTTTAAATTATATTGAACTGCCACTTCATATCTGGATATTCCGCTTATTTGATATGTTGCAATAATCTAGCTCATAACCGCTTTTTATGATTTAATATAATTGATGAAATGCCTTTGTAATCATTATACATTTATTTAAAAATGCAACATGCATTTCAACATTTTTCATCTTATTAATAGTTGATAATATATAATCTTGTGTAAGTTTCCCGTTGCCCGTGTCGTGCGCGTAATTTATCTCAAAGAAAAAGGATGCGGATGCGCTGATGGAGTTCTGGAAAATGCTCAGCATCAAAGCGTCTCAAGGTCTCTCTGTAGAATTATCGTATGAGTTGTCCCAATTTTTTGTGTAATACATGCGCATCATCATGAATGTATGATTAAATTTGCCAATGACAATCTTTTTTTGTGCACAAAAAGTGAAGTGACGAAATTTTAATAATTGTGCTAATTTATCCTCATATTTTTCCAGAGCAAAAAAAAACTCTGATTCTGAAGGGGTTGCTCGTATAATATTTCGATTTTGAACGGATGTGACAGTGTGTGTATGTGCAAAAATAATTCAAATTAAAATAATAATAATAATAATATGATGTAAATGTATACGTAATTTTGGAATACATGCAGACTACGTCCTTCGTCTACTAATCATTTCGGGATCTCCAGCTACTTTGATTTACCTATTCAAAGAAAAGAAATGATAAATCATGGAGAAGATTCCAAATCCATTCCAACGGATATACATATGAACATAGTGAATGTCTAGCAGCATCTTATTTGTCATAAATAATGTATGAGTTTGAAGGAAGTCCTTGAGTGACGTGATCATTTTGAATATAATTAAATGATATTACACATAACTGTCTTGTTAAGTCAACTGGAGAAACAATATTTTATCCAGAGATGGAGATTCAGATAAGCGATAACAACAACTATTACGTCCGTCCATCCATACGACCAAACCAAATATATTTTTATAATATAATATGCATCATTCATTCTTTTTACATTATATTATGCCTACTTACTTATACCACTTTTTACATGATCATCATCATCATCCATATGGCCAAACCTATATCATGCATCAATCATTGTTGTTTAAAGAAAAATTCATATGTGCACGAACATGGGGACACGTGTGGAAGTATGTAAGTGTTTTTAAATTGTGGTGATGATGATGTGTGTGATGTGAAGGAAGAGGAATTAAAATTATGATTGTTATATAGGGAGAAGGTTACCTGTGCACGCGTTTGTACAAAAATGCGTATTGGATAGAGATTGATATAAAGTGTGTCAATTTAATGGTGAACTTGAAAATGTCAATCCTGTTGACGAGGGACAGCTTTCAAAAAGCAACCTTGTATTATGTCATGTCATATAAAATAGTTCATTATGTTGTGCATTTATGTATGTTTCTATGAATTGTTGCATTATATCATGTCATGTGTCGTTTATGATTTGTTGTGATTTGGCAAACATATACCTATAAACTGTAGTGACACTATTATTGTTTTATATTATCGTATGTGAGTGGCATATTAAATTTAAAAGTTGAGAAAATATGAATATAGTTTGATTTGTCAAATTGACTTGAAATATTTGTAATAAACTTGAATTAAATTGCATGTACTCATATAAAAAAACCTGTATTTATTTCTGTTCAACAGGTGAACAAATATATAGCGCTAACATTAATATAAAACATGTAATAATACAAAATACATGCATGTTGCTTTAAATTTAAATACCTTCACACTTTTTTCAGGTATTGTTTGCATATTT
>JAHZNC010000678.1:0-12179 GCA_027744095.1 Zhuqinia jingwanae | reverse complement strand
TGTATTTTGTAGAGTACTCTGTTCATTTCATTTTACGTGAATCTTATACGTCCAGAAATCAGTTAACGAAATATTTCTCTGACTTCCCGCTCGATATACGGAACATTTTAATTTTTAATGTGGTTTTGATTTGTCTAAAGTTGGATACATGTACATTACACAATACACATCTTGCAAAAATTATTTTATCAATTTATAAAATTTCAAACGCCAATTTAAATCACTACGTGTGAATTATTGCAAAGCATCCTCACGGAAAAGGACAAGAAGGAAAGTTTTTCGTGATTATTAATTTGCATTTACACACAACACAGATAACATTGTATTTTACATACTCATTTCGCTACACACGGTTAAATATGTCGTTTACTTACGACGCATGATCAAGGTTTTATCATCATTTAGTGCAACTGAAGCTTTGGCTGAGCAACTACAAGTTGCGTTTGTGTATGCTTTTCTTGATATGGTGTAGGTCTGTGCAGTTCCGTTCCACATGCACATATTATGCATTTAGATGTATTTTAAAAATATATACGGTATAATAATATTGGATATTTTCTTATGTAACGCGCAAAAGACAACGACGTAAATATTAAATCTTACTATCATTTCACTACCAAATGTTATATAGTATAAACTTGCATTAATTGCCAGCAGTTTTTCCAGGTACTTCATATCATGTACCATGTATTCATACGCATTCAAAGTGCCTAATGCGTAGAACGTGAGTGGCATGTATTTTAAGATTTTATCAGAATGCGAATGAGTTAAAAGATTTTTCGCTGTCAACGCAAGCAGTTATCATACTCTGGGAGTTGTGAAGAATGTAATTTGGCAGCACATTTAGACTTTCTTGTCTGTCAGAGAGTGTGTGGCGTGTGAACAAAAGAAATTATTTGTGAAAAAGTGGTGAAAGTTTAGTTTCATAATGGCTGGTGTTACAATCTCCTCAAATGATACTAGAAGCGGATCTGTGTCACCTGCTTTGGTTGACTGGAGAAAGAATTGCCCTGGAGTGAATGGAAAACTAAAGCATTTGCTTCACAATGAATTACTTACTGACGTTTCGTTTCTTGTTGGGGGTGGAACTGAACAACCGGAAATAATTCGAGCGCACAGACTCATGTTGGCAATGTTTTCCAGCGTGTTTGAAGTAATGTTCATGGGTGGTCCGTTCATGGAAAAAACTGTTTCTCTGTCTGATCCTATTGAGCTTCCGGATATTCACCCCTTGGCATTTAGGACAATGTTGAAGGTATGGAACATGTAATGCAATCCTACAAAAGTCCTCACATAATATTTGCTATTATATGTATTTATACTTAAAATTTGTGTTTTTATTTTGCTTTCAGTTTATGTACTTGGGAGAACTTGACGGAAATTTAAACACAGCGGATGCCTTAAGCACTTTGTATGCAGCGAAAAAGTATGACATCGCAGAGCTGGAAATTGAATGTCTGCGTTTCCTGAAACAAAAAATTTCGGAGGACAACGTGGTGACCATATTCCAAGCTGCACAATTGTTTGAAGAAAAAGAATTGCGCGATGATGCGCAAGCATTTTTGCGAAGGTACAAAATTCAATAACACTTGAAGTGAAAGTACATTGTTATGCCATTGCCTACCTCTCTTCACCCCATTATACACATTATTTGTCTAATAATTTTTTCTTATTTCTTTTGTAGGAACTTTGACATTGTCATGAAAAAGGACGATTTTCTGAACATTTCAATGCAGAATCTCTCTCTTTTCTTGAAAGATGATGATACTTTTGCATCTGAACTTGCTATTTTTGAAGGAGTCTTGAGGTATGTAATTTGTAATTATTACATTCAACTATGAATCTGTTTTTTGTGCATAACATTTTTTATTATAATCAAATTATACTTTGCTCTGTTGTATAAACCTCAGATGGGCGGAATCTGAATGCTGCAGGCTAAAAATTGATTTATCATCAGAAAACAAGCGTCTAGTCATTTTGGACGCGTTGCCGCTAATTCGATTTCCGGTGATATCTAGTGAAGATATTGCACTGGAGGTAATTCCAACAGGAATACTACCATTAGAAATGTGCACTTTACTACTTCAACACAAAGTGGTTTCTTCAGACAGCAGGTAAACATCACACATCACTCCATTCGTACGATCATTTATTGAAGTAACATTGAAATTCATTTTAATTAATTGTAACTATTGTTTTTTGCTAATAGGGCTTTACTGCCCAGATTGCCATTTAATGATGAGAGGAGAAGCTATTCAGCGTATAAAGCAGTATTTTACGAAGAAATGAAAGGAATGTATGTGGACTTGTCTTCGGGTTGGTATAACAGGTAAAAATTTGCTAATTTTTTGAATTGTTATTCCATGTACAATGTTGAGTTTGTTGTGAGTTTGAATGGCTTATCTGTCAACAGGATCGTTGTGGACCAGCCCATATCAATAGTCAGTTTTGGATTTTATGGACCACACAGTAAAGACAACGCATCGTACAACGTGGAAATAAAGATTTTTAGAGATGGTCAAGAAACTGCGCCTTCATTGGGCGAAGCGAAATGTAAAGGTATCATTGTAAAGAAAAGGCAGATATTCCATGTGAAATTTCCACATCCAGTACCTATTCATCCTCGAATTCCTTACAGGGCATGGTTCTCACTTGAGGTATATTATTTAATTCACATTAATTGAATTGAAACACCAAATTTTTATTGTGTACATATCTAATTGTTCTTTTTTTTACATAAATAATCATATCAAGGGCCCAGTGACATGCCACGGAGGATCGTCATCAAATACAATGGAGGTTGTAGTACCTGTAAATACTCGTTATGAATCTGTGAAGTTTACGTATTCAATTATTGGTGCTAATCAATTACCTGAAATCATGTTTCACGCATAACCACCATTAACATTAACTACTGTTCCTCATTTGTTCTGTTAAGTAAACAGAACTGTTTATACATGTAGATTTATTGCCAATTGATACTTAAACTGAAATCTAACTTTGTTGTGAAATAATAATAATGACAAACGATAATTCTAATATGTATAATTAATCAAAGAATTCCTAAATATCCCACCTGTTTTCCTCTCCCTAAATATGTAGCATTAAAAGTTAGGGAAATGAAATAGATATATTAAGGTAAATATTTTTAATTGATGCTCGTGATGAAATTGACGTATTATTTTAGCGATCTCTTGTAACAGACTTTTTATTAATGCAAATGTAAACGGGAAAGATTTGTGTGCATCAATTTTGATGTGCAAGAAATAAAAGAATATTTTCAGATATAAAAATAATCTTACTTCTTGTTGAATACCTATATGTATGTCATTGTAATACTCGTTTGATATGTTAATAATCCTAATTGCAACTTTTATATTTACGGCAAAAACAATGCAATAATATGTAAGACAGGCATATACCTATACACATAATATGTGAAGTCTTTATATATTATATGTACCATGCATATCGTCATTATCACGCAATGACAAAGGGGAAATTCTATAACCAGAAATATGAAAGCATAAAATACCGTAACATAACTAAAACACATTATTCATATATGTATGCATGTAAAACAAATAGCTCAACAAGCAAGTGCTCAGACAAGTCGTCTTTTCATCGTATCTGAAAAAGTGACAATCAAAAAGACAAAAAAAAGAAATCATTAGTGAGTCTTAAATTTTCGAAAAGAAACTATTTTCGCTGAATAATTTTTAGATGACAAACAATAATAGTTGATGTTGCTGTATACTGCAGTGATAATAGCCATCCATTTCGTATTCGTTCTGCCCCAGAAAACATGAAGTGCTGCTATGAGGAAAATGTGCGTGTGAGCTGTGCATTTCCTCTGGTCGTATTGCTTTACTTTGAAGAAAAGAGGAATTTCGCTAGTAAAACATTAACATGTAGTAGCATTATTATTTCCTTCGTCATCATCGTTATAAACAAAGATAACTTTCAAAAATGAACTGACATCTATTTCATTCATCTTAATTTTATTTACAACGGGAGAGCGGGAACACCAAAGAAATTCTTTCGTCTCTTAGAAGCTAACCTTGGCTTATCAGTATTCATTTAAAATAACAATACGAATTGGTGCATGGGTACAAACGACAATATTCTCCCAGTCTCTACGTCATTCATGATACTGGATTTTTTTTAAATTCGTCTCTTAGAAGCTAACCTTGGCTTATCAGTATTCATTTAAAATAACAATACGAATTGGTGCATGGGTACAAACGACAATATTCTCCCAGTCTCTACGTCATTCATGATACTGGATTTCAGAAAACAATTATCCCTCTCCAATTACAAAACCGTTCATGCGTCCATGAAATGGCCGGATAATATTTTTTTTAAATAGCTGAATAATTTTCCTTATAAATCGAATATTAGTGATGAATTGTACTTTTTATACATGGTGCGTTTAACGAAAACGACCTAATGTTATATTATAGCCTATGACCTTGAACCTTGTGAAATGACATTGAGTGAAAATTGGTGGACTTTTTATACAAATATTCCCCAGCTCAGTCGTAGATGATGATTCTACAATAAATAAATAAATTTTTCTTAAACTAATAAATAAACATTTAATTATTGTGAAATAAAATCAACTTTGTATACAAGAAATAATGGAAACATTTATAACGGTATTAGTATATATAATCATTCAATTTACGATGAAACTTTTTTATGGTTTGCCAGAAACTCATCACATTATATCTTCATCAAGAGCAAAAGAAACAATAATGTTTCACATTAGCATCAACACCATGAATTTACGCTATGTACTCATGTAGTTTGCCAGCATTTCATGGACGCAATAAATTAAAATGACTCATCTGTACCCTCTAAAGCGGTGTGTCTAAGTGGTGCTAGGCACATCTAACCGTTGGTCTTTGAAACTTACTTGCAGTAAGTACTTTTCTTGTATTAGACACACTCACACACATGGCTGATCATTTACCATCGTTATCGCCTTAATCGTTGGAACAGTAGCCGGTCTAATGAAACAAACTTGTGAATAAATCACATTATATACCTACTGGTTGTACCATGTTATGCAAATCAATATAGTGTGTAATAATTGTTGTACAATCAAAAACACTATCAAAATTTTTAAGTTGGACTAAAAATAGGATGTACGATAAATATGCGTATAGTCACCTACCTATATTAAATTCATTTTTATCACTGTTGGCCTCAACTTTTCCACCTATTAAGTAGACTATATGTGCCTAGGAATGTAGGTATGTAACTGAAAATGAGACGGGATATATGTGATAAGTATGTTTTCGCTACGATGCTATAGCCTATAAATTATAGGCTATAATTCTATAGTACAAAAGTGCACTAAAATGAGATGATAATTTTTATTTGGCTCTGACTAGTTTGTCCTATTATTATCTGCTCACCACTATAACATATATACATAATAGCAGAGTTGGTCATGGTTTGCAAAATTGATTGCTTTGATATGATGCCATAAAGGATTAACAATTAGCAATGGATATACCACACCAAGTGGCACTATCTCATTCATTGAAGCTAAAAAGAACACAGACTATTTTATACTATTTTGTGCTGCTTCATACTTTTTGTTGCTACTGGGTTGATGTATGTATGACTGTAGGTAGCACCTTCGTACACTTTAAAAAAGTATAAATTCATTTGGTATTCTGCTCTGTTGGACAAGAAGATTTGCATACAATGCACTAAGAGTGTATTTATAAAACAATTTTTGAATATGAAATCAGTTTCAATTGATCATTGCGATGCCATGGATTAGTAAGTTGGGTGGATTGAAAATAAAATTGGACGACATTGGAAATTCAGCAGAATAAGAGCAAAAGGTGCATTGTGCAGTCCAGTCCGTCAATCACAATCAGAAGATTCATCAATATGCACCTGTATTGTATTGTTTAAATGTATAATAAATAACAATGCACTCAACTAAAATCTACATACATGGATATGTACAAACTTGCAAAACAGTACAGATTTTATATTTTTCTCGTCAAAATAAATGGTAGGGCTTGCATGTATGCACACTTCTTTTGCCAACAAAGGTTATTTTTTCATTTAGTAAAATCATATCTCGCTACACAAATGAGAAACGGTGTGCCATGAAAAACCAATAAAAAAAATGATCTGCCCTGATTTCGATTTATGGGACATGCGTGTTGAATCCCTTAATGCCTACACAAATAATAACAATGTAAGAAGAACTATTAAAAAATGAGCTATTTGCTATATGCTTATTTAAAGTTGCATTTTTGTCATATAGAATGGCAGCATTGTTGACAAATATGTTTTATTTGTAAATTATGAAACATACAACATATTTGGATGTAGACAGCAATAAACTTCCGGATTACTTTAAAATTCAGCTGTAAAATGATGCCCATGGTTTAATTCTTAAATTGATGCTATTGAGTAATATGATGTAATTTGATTGTGTACACTGTGAAGTTGGCTTTGCAACTCATTTCCTCTTGTAATCTCATGTATTTTCTCATGATCAAAAAGATGGCTCATCTCTCTACATGCTCCTTGAAATTAGAGCAGCCGAGCCCTTGTGCAACATTATTAATGGAGACTATTGAGGTTTTGTCCCGTCTGACAGCATGGAAAAATATATCATTGCGTTGCTAAAAAAATGAGTGTATAAAGTCATTTTATTTCATTAAAATTACATTACCAAGTAGGGGCACGAGAATAAGATTGACAGTTTACGTGATATGATTCATTTTAAATTGTTGTGCCAGTTGATTTATTTACTTTTCAAGAAGGAAAGTTATCTAGCAGGTAAAACTTATGAATCTCACCAAAACTGGATTAGATTTAAACTCCCAGACAGTTTTGTACTATCAACAAGCTTCATTTAAATTCTATTTATAAACCTTGAAAATAATATAAATTAGATTATTACAGGAAGAGTGCACATTTTGCATTCATTAATTATATACTTGTGAGCATGTTATGAGCATGTGTATGTATTTTACATCTTTGTCAATCTGCAGTACTGATTCTGCACACATTTAGTTTTAGTTTCACACAAGTGACAACAAGGCGCCAGGGCATGAACTCGTACTTTGGTCCTTTGCAAACGACCTGCTTGCATGAAAATTGTCTTTTTTACGCTTTCCATCCATTTCTATTAAATTACTGTAGTTTAATAAAATGCGATGAGATAACAAACACAAAAACTTTCCATAATAATGTGCTGTATAGCTGTGATTAAAAAGCACTTTAAAACTAGTGACATATTACTGCTCTACAGTTAGACATATTATAATTAGACCACACAGCTGGGTAAGTTAGTTTATTTAGTACATGATATATAGTTTTGTATATTAGGTTGTATGCATAAAATGTAGTTTAATCGTATGCAAATACACAAACAAATGTAACCCTTTCCATTGTTGCACAATAAATAGAAATACCTAAATTATTTTCAAGGAGAGTTGGAGGTTTGTTATGAGTGTACATTGGAATGTATGTATGTATTGGCGGTACGTATTTATTGATAATCCATGTAAAAATTGCATAATATATATCTACTGCACTTCCATTTCAGCTAAATAGACAAAACAGGATGTCAAAATTATTTGTACATGTAGATTCTAAATAGAATTATTATCGAAAATTGAATCAACAGGTGTATTTATTTTCTTTTGTGTGCTTTTTTGTCATGTAATGCAATGTATTAATATATGAACGTAATGCATGCATGTAAAGGCTCACAAAACCAAAATATTCTGGTGTTATAATGCTATTAGATAGACAATGCTCATTTTTATCAACAACAACAAACAAAATTGGTTTTACTTTGTATGTTCAAGGCACAAAATACCTAAAAAAAACTGCATATATGTTAAGATTATGGGTAGGTAGCTTTATGCGTGGTAATTTTTAACTTGCACGAAGAATTCTTGAAATGTAGCTGTGGGGCGGCATACTTGCAACAAATAATTGCGTGTTGGGCTTCTATGTGCATTTTCAACAAAGCAAAGTGAAACTGTTGTGCTTACGTTTTGATCTTTTGACGACAGCATTGTTGTTAGTAGCTTTCGTGATTTTGTAAAGTGAACAGTGTGTGTCTGTGCAGATCCTTCCTACATATTTTACAATTCGGCACGGTTCTATCCATTATAGCTTACATAAAAATGTTTATTTTTTAAGTTCGCACTCCATTATAATTACTGTAATATGGGTTTATATGATACGCTGAAGTGACTAAGAGATCAATAAACAAAACAGTCATATAAAACCATACATTATGCTTACTTATATAAGTCATGTTAATTATCAGTTTTGCTAGCAACGTGCAAAATATTTACATGCAACGTGCGAAGTTCTTAATTTTTATTTGTTCAGATCGAGTATGGCATGTTTAAGGGTGCAAATGGAACTAAGCTTAACATGCTTACAAATAAAATATCCACAACTGAATCAACAAATTCACCATTTTGTGTTTGACATTTAGACGTTTCCAAGAAAAAAGTTATGAAACTTTGTCCTAATTTTTTTTGTAGTTTCAGAGAGTACAATATTTGAAATGACATTGAATATTTGATAATACAACAAATGATACTACTGTCCTTTCATGATTTTTCTTTCGTTGTTTGTTCTAATTTTTTTGTAGTTTCAGAGAGTACAATATTTGAAATGACATTGAATATTTGATAATACAACAAATGATACTACTGTCCTTTCATGATTTTTCTTTCGTTGGGTGATGCTAATTAACGTCCTCCTAAACTGCACAAAAAAATAGTATGAAAGAAAAATATGCTTGCATTATACATAAATATATTTGCACAAAGCGTTAGCACTTTCTTGTGAACAACATTGTATGAGACTGTGTGAATTGTATGAGATCACACGGAAGAGAAATAGTGAGCTCAGCAGAAATATTATTATTACGAATCAGTTCTACAAATTTATTCATATGAACGTTATAAATTTAAACTTATGATCATAAGTCATGACAGTGCAGTGGCAGTAATTTAATTGTTCTTTGAGTGGCAAATTAATTCTAATGAAATGGATAAAATATTAGTATAATTCTTTCGTAATGTTTGACTGGCAGATCCGTACCAATAAAAAATAAGTCTTATTAACACAGATGCATAGCATGCAAGTACGTGCTGCGAATTTTATTGGGTAAAAAATTTAATTCCTCGTAAATATATATTATTAAAAATCGATTACTGAGCAATTTTTCAAGAATCCAAAAGTCACTACCAGGTACAGTCACTGATACTAGCATGAAAAGTTTGTAATTTCGTGTACACACTACAATTGTACGCGATACGCTTCGGTTTTGTATTCTGCGTACATGATACAAAAAAATTAAAAATACATGTAAATCCTTTGTAACAATAGATTGAATATTACAATTTAAAAAAAATCTGCTGCCAAGTAAATTGAATGAAGTCCAAAATATAAGGTGGTCGAATACAAAGTACAAACTTTACAGTTCTGTGGTAAATCATATCACATTTTTCCCTCGTCACATTATCAATAGAAATTTCAAATGTGCTAAAAACAAGTTTATAGTGAAAATGGATAATCCAGCGTTGGAAATTGAACCTAATGAGGTAAGATATGATGCTGCTAACAAAGTTATTATTATTATTATTATTAGTCACTTTTTATTTATCCGTGTATTTTTCCATTACAAACAAAAAGATAGCCATATTAGAAAGTTGCAATATTATTTCACGTGATAGTTCATGGTGGGTTACAAGAGTTAATATAAGTACTTTGCAAGAATAAGGGTATGGTATGGCATATATTTAGGTGTTGCTTCTCTGACCATTAAAAGGTCAAAAAAATTTACAGGCGATGCAAGATAATTAATAGGTGCATATGTCGTCGTCCGACACTGTCACGATTGAAATGTTTACATATACCTACATACTTCATACACCTACATACATATATACCTCATGTCAGCAATAACGAAATAATTTTGATATAAGTGATTGGTGTTATCTATTCCAGTTAAACTTCTCATTCATCAAGTGAAATTTAATCATTCATTCATCAAGTATTTTAAACTGACTTTTACTTCACATTAGGTATATACTGATAATAGTGATAATGACGATATTTTGTACGTTTATGTGATTAAGATAATCCGGAATTAACAAGTTCATGGAACAATTGTTACCTCAATTGGTTTGACGAAGAACCAAATCTCAGAATAAGCTTTCACGGGTATTTTTATGCGCGCTTAATTCTATGATTTGTTTAGATTCACATGTGCGCAAAAGATCATTCGTAGAATATGAAAATAATCTCAAAATAAATCCCTATTATTGTAACTAATGTATCACTCTCTTTTCGACTAATTTCATGTAATGGTTTTTTTCTTGAAAAGTGATATAATCTTAGAAACTGCCGTTGTACACCTGATACCCAACATCAAACTGGAACATATACAAAGAAAATTCCATCAACTACAAAATACATTGTTCCATGTTGAAGGGTTTCTCAAAGTGTCACGAAATGTAAACAAAAACTCAACGCTTCGGCAAGATAAGTCAAAGTAGGTTGTAGGTATGCATGTAGCATTCATTGTGATTTGTCATTTTTTTGTACAAATATTGCCATTTTAGATTAGGTTGCACGGATATCATACACGATTTTGTGAATGCAATCACATTCACAATTCACATGAGAGGGTCTTATTTGTAAATCAGTGCAAGGACTCAAAATCATATTTGATATTAGATATAGGTATACATACTAACCGGCCAAAGTTCAACCCACCTTTTTATGTATTATGTTTACAATTGACAATGACAATAAATCATATATGTGCGTTTCGTAAAAAGTAACTTTTAAAACTATTCAGTTGAATGATATTATGTTTTGTAATATATACTGGTACTATACTTGCTTCATATTTCATTGTTTGTATCATGAGTCGGAATCTTGAGAGACTACATAATACCTAAAAAATTAAATGCTTTGACATTTAACATCATGTTCGTCTATCCAATTTTTCCGAGAAAATTTCATGCAAGCGTGAACATATTTCTAATATGCAACTGATATGTTTTTATGTTTACATAAATTCCTAGAAATAAAGGTAATCGAGAATATCAAATGTAAAAGCATATACAATCACGCTCGTCACGAGTAAACAGGACTGCTTCAACACTCAGCGTTTGTAGTTGATAGACAGTTTCACACGTTTGCTGGAAAATTACATACATGATAAGTTGAATAGGTGGATCATTTATATGGATAGGTGTTGACTTGCTGAGCTTGTTACAAGGCGCCTGCATGCTCTCGAGATGTAGGAAGGGTCAAACACAGATTTACCATGAATGGGGATACTTGTTTCTTGTGAACTGATGGATATTGATCTGTTATTATGCGCTGCCTGCAACAAACACTACAAAATTCTTATCCTGGTGATATCCCTGAATCAATACGCAATACCTACTAATGCAAATGATTAATCGCACAGTAATATGTGTAGAGACTGACGATTCTTGTTGTTGAAACCACAACATTTATTAATACGAGTCATTTAAACATGATTGTAAAAAACATAATATATTTTATGTGACACTGAATATATTTATACACATACGTCACATAATATTCTTCGTATTTGCATTTTATAAATTCATTATAATCGCAAGCATAATAAAATCGTTCATTAACTTATATACATACGTGTGTAATAATATTATATGCCAACTGGAATTAGTCCGTGGAAGCAAACAACTCTCATATATAAAGCCTAAAATCACGGCTCAACAAAGACAAAAATCATTTAACTCGTTTCGAGTAAAGAACCTTCCATAAAAATATAATTCAAACTACCACATATGCTGACTTACTATACTACCACTTAAATTGAAAAATGAAGGACCAACTAACTAATAATATTAAACAAAACTTTCAGCCAACCGATAAGGGAGCCTCAAGTAGTGAAGCATCTCTCCCAGACACGGTTCAGTGCAGTACTACGTCCAGTGCAGACCCATTAGAAAAGAAGGACGGGAACACAAACGACTTGTTTTACTCGATAAACGACAAACCACCATGGTACTTGACAGCATTTTTAGGCTTCCAGGTAAGATTACTACACAAGATTATTACTTAAATTGTTACATCTAGCCTACTACCCATATAATTCCATG
>JAHZNC010000677.1:0-42975 GCA_027744095.1 Zhuqinia jingwanae | reverse complement strand
TTGTTATCCCTCTCGTCAATTCCTAGTTGTCTGTGTGACAGTATAATTTGCTCGATAACATGAATTGCAAACAAACTCGGTACTTTTGTATTGTACTTGTACTTATGGTACAATCCAATGATTATGTCTTGTGTGAAGAAAAGTAGATTTTCGTAGTCACTCCCGGTAAACCAGATGTACATTTTTTTTAGCTACACGGCAAGGTAAATACGTACGTTCAGTGAACTGATCAGTTCAGGTTCATGAGAGTCATGAGAAAATGAACATATGGAATATGCTAATAAACTATGTTTAAATGTACTCAATGCTGCAATAAATACAACTCACTGTACACTTGAGAGTTAGTTGTTACATAAAGTTGTTGATGTGCACATAAAGAGCGAATTGTTTGAAAAACCCAGGCTAATTCTATTACCATTTTGAAGTAAAAATAGTTGAGTGGGTCTATTGCACTCAACAAAATGTATGAAAATTATGTGCGATACTATAAAAACCGCAACAACCTCATTCATGCGCGCATATAGTATATAATGTAGAATGAAGGGAGATGGTGGTAAGCTTTCGCAATGAAATTACGTGTGGTTTTTAGAGTTAGGCTGTTGTTCTTTGCAAGTACGATTGTTTTACAAGGGAAATTATATATATACGTACACACGCTTGACGGTTCCTCAGACCACTTCACCGTTATCCTTATATCACACTTATGTGGCATAGAGTAGAATGAGAGTGGATGCAGGAAAGTTAATTTTCTCCTTGACAAATTTACGCTATGTCGTTTGCCAGTCAATTCTAGGATCGTACTTTTATATGTGACTGTACTATATCTACTTTTTTTAAATGTGTGTCTATCTGGTTGAAAAATATTGCGAAATATTGAGTAGGGAAATGTGTGCGGTTTAATGGGCGCGCATATAGGCACCCATTCCCACGCCGAGCAACTGCAATAATTGAGTTAAGCAGTAAAAGAGAAGAGAAAAAATAATTTAAATTCCTTCGGGACCGCATCGGGGTATCTTGAGATCTCCGACTTGCTTTTAACCACGGAAACAGCAAACAAATTTATCGAAGCGAGCAGAAAATAAAACCAATTTCATCTTCCTTTCGTGTATGTGGTAGGTAAAAAAAGAGCCACAAAAGAAGAAAAAGATTTCTTTTGATTCTCGTTTCTTTCGTTTTTGGGAAAATCCCTTATATTTGCATTATTATTGACATATTCCCATGGGACACATGCATGCATGCGTTTCGGCGCAGTGATAGTGGGTTGACAATACCTACACATATAGAGGAAGGGAGGAAAGAATAAAACATTTTTTATGATAATCATGATGACGATATGCTAAGGCAAAGAAACATGGAAGATGATGATTACGTTACGCGACGTTACGTTTGGCTGCGGTGGTGTACTTGTCATGCTTCCCAAACAAAGCAAAAATGGCATGATTCTTTTGGGGGCTTTAGTTTATATAGGTATTTTGTGAAATATTGTGCATATGCTAAAGTACAGCAAATAAGGAATCTCTTGGGTATAATCATATCTGTATCATGATGGCACATGTCCCAACTAATGATCCACCTCGTTTGTCAACCGTTTTACCCTGCTTGTTCCAGCTTCCTCTCCTTCCTTCCTTTATTCCACGCGAAAAATTGAGATGATGGAAGAGAATGAGGCACATCTCTATGACTCAGGTCGTCGTCCGTCACAAACTTGGGAATATAAAACCACAGAACCGTGGACTTGAGTGATATGCGAGTCAGTAGTAGTCTTGTAAAGAGTGTAGGGATGCACGGTCGGCAGAGATAAGGAAGAAGTAAATCTAGTAAGAAGAGGTATTCTTTCCCTCTGCTTTGTTGGTAGTTGCTGTAGCTTGTCAAGTGG
The DNA here is from genome assembly GCA_027744095.1 of Zhuqinia jingwanae. Taxonomy (NCBI): domain Eukaryota; kingdom Metazoa; phylum Arthropoda; class Collembola; order Entomobryomorpha; family Paronellidae; genus Zhuqinia; species Zhuqinia jingwanae. Next base: position 41,099 of record JAHZNC010000677.1, on the reverse strand, counting down.
AATTTTGCAGCGACAAGAGAAGAAGAGCCATTCATTTTTTATTATTTTGCAAAAGGAAAAGTATGAGTGCAGGGTCCAAGAAATATCAGCGGCGAGCAGGGAACTCTGCAAAATTGTACTGCGCGCAAGCAATCAAGCATATAATTATATTAATGCATATATCTGCTGCATAAGTATGTGTGGGTGACTATTTGCATTTTACCGTGTGGGGATACTAAATATTTTATGTGCAAGAAAGTCCACAAATGGAAATGGACTTTAACGTACCAACCAGGGTGCCCTCTCGCCTTTGCTTTTCTATGTATTGATTTTTTTGCCATTTTCTTGAGAGAACATTTTGTATGCAAGCACTTATTTTTTGGTGCTCTACAAAAAGCGGAGGAAGTAGAACTCTGCCAGTGCAAAAAAATTATTGAACTTTATGAACTTATTTTATGAACTGTGATCATGATTACGATCAGGATGAAATAAGTGCCAAAAAATGGGGGGAATAATTTTCCCCCATTTTATCAATAAATCTTGTACCGTTCATTACTGGAACGAGAAAAGATCTCAATCGGCGCTTTCACTAGAGTGTGACCATCCTGATGGAATTTATCGGAACAAGTATGATGGCTAGGTATGAAATATGGCTTATGAAATTGGAATCAACAAACATTCCACGCGCGGTGGTATTATATAGGTATCTGTAGCACAGATTCTGTACTGTGAGTATTTTGTGAGGAGCTATAGTGAATGGAGGCCTAACAGTTTTTCTTCACATCATCATCTTGGATGTCAGAAAAACACAATAATACTGTGTATTCTTTTATTTGCCTCTGGCATATTTCATACCCCGTGTGCTCATTTCTTTATACATATGCCAAACTCCCACATTTAAAAGGAATTGATGATGACGGCCAAAAGATGATGAAAATGAAGGGTTCTCATTCAAAATCTATCCATTTGCTTCATTATCTTCATTCTCATTTCTTTTATTTTTTCTTCAGCCGCAGTCACCAGCCGAGATGTTTATCACATATTACTACAAAAGCGTTAAGCAAATATTGATATGGAAGTGTATGGAACAAAAAAAAGAAGAGAATAAGACAGCGTGAGTGCGTGGGTAACAGAAGGACACATATAAGTTTATATGTAGATATATAAATAAAAGAATGCATTTGCTTCTTGAATAGCAATTATAATCGGAGGTGACTGCTTATTCAACAATGATGAGAAAATCAATTCTGAAATAAGAATTGTAACATTGAGTTCACATAAATCATTATGTTCCAATGTGCATACGTGTGTCGTGTTTGCGAACGGTAAATATAGATATCCATTTGAAAATCACATCACATTTGGTTGTTAATCTTGTGTGAAGATTGGCTATTTTACGTTTTATGAATGAGATGAGGCTACAGACGTGTTTCTCTCTTTTTGCACAAAAACTGCAGTTTGCTTTCTATCTTTTCTTTTTCCCGTTTCTGCATTTTCCGAGAACTTTTCCGCTTTTTCTCACGATAAAAATATCGCACACCCAATAAAAAGCAATGAGCAATACTAATGTTGCATTGGGAATACATGCACATATATCACATGTTGGTTGTGGTGAAAGTGTTTTCGGCAATTATTAAGTACGGTTGTTGTTAGGTTGCTCTGAGAAGAGGAAAGAAAATAGTTGAGATGAAGTTCACTTAAGGTTCAGCCCTGGATATATTTATGTACATATGTGCCATGTACTATACACTTTCTTTACACTTGAATACCCCTGCTTTTTCTGTAAAGTTCTCACAATTACGTATCAATGACACAAAAAATATTTGTGTGGGATAGTGTGGTTGAGGGTTCATCTGTTATTAGCAAATTAAGAAAATAGGAACTCTCGATGTTTTTAGGTACACAGGGTGGGAATAGTGGGCAGCAAAACATGGGACAAAAAATATTTTGAACATATGTTGGAAATCTTGAAAGTTTTATTGCTAGCTTTCATGCGCGGCAATTAACATTTACTGCTGGAGTTGCTCCTTTTTGGTTGGCTGTTGTTATTCCTTAAATCATTTGACCGCTGTTGCCCTTCTGCTGTTGGCTGTCCGCAATACGCGTACAAAAGATTTTTACGAACTTATTGGATCATATTTCGTATTTTCTAGTTAAGGGTTATTTATTTCACATTTCACATTTCGTATTTCTTTTTATAATTACAATGATGTTATCATGAGGTATAAATACACAGCGTGTGGCAAGTTATAGTTATTACTGTATGTATATATTATCATGATGGTAAAGCGAGGTATTTTAGAATTAATAATGTTTAATAAGCACTAAACAGGCGGTTTCAGTCGGACTGGACTAATAATAGTAAATGGATTACGATGAGTCTGCAAAACATGGACGGAAAGGAAACTAATAAAAAATGAATTATAAATGAAGAACGAAAGTAGCTGGGGGAAAAGAAGCAGCGAAATAGCGATTCCCTGCAAAAATAGAAAGAAAGAAGATCAAATCCTAAATTGATGTCGTAAAACGGGCAGTAAAAAGACAAAACATAGATATATGTTGTTATGGTTGAATGACTGGACTTTGCAAAGGACGTCAATGAGTTCACAACGAAGAACGAAATAATAGGTTTCCCAGTTGTCAGTGGACTAGAAAAAAGAGATGCAATATATTTATACTGCGTTATATGGTACAATGAAGGAATATTAAATAGGTTTATGTCGCCAGATAATTGAACAAAAAAGAAATTTGCCACGTCTTGTTTGTCTGTACGACAATTATATTATTCCTTTTAATGTGTACTGACATGCTGTGGCACAAAATGATGACAACTTTAGCCTTGGAATATTTTTATCAAGACGATTTTTTTTAAATATCATTTTTTTTGTCTTGTTCAATTTACATCATTGCTTCTTGGTTTATACTACAAATGGTTGTGCCATGTACTCTAATTAATTAAAGCTTGCACGTACTTTTTTAACTTTATCAGCTGCCCGCAAGACGCCGCACATATGTGTATGTATGTACATACATGAAATTTGCTGATAACTTTTGATAATTTTTTTTAGAATCATTAAATTCTAAAGAGTTTGGAGTTGCAATTTATCTGGTGTCACGTACAGGACGAGATGAGATGCGACACGTGATATTTGTTTCACTTAAATATATTATCCTTTAACAATGTACGAGTATGATGGTGGTAGGTAGAGAGGACAGTAACATTGTGTACGTTAACAAACTTTTATTAATACAAAAGGTTGAATGTTTTGCATCAAAGTTATGCAAACATCCAGCAAAAATAAGTTATGCAAACATCCAGCATCCTTTTTTTTTGGCGAGGTCCATGATTCTGTATGCTTCAATTAAATTTAGTAACATATGAGCCTTCACGAAGATGAAGCCCAAACCCACGTGATGCTCATCTTAAATCAAGAACCAGAGAAGACTTTAAAAATTTATGCACGTTCATATGGATTACTCAGGCATTTTGTTATTCTCCGGTAGACAATCAGGTCACATTATCAAAACAAATCCTTCAAAACTTATATCCATCCTCTATCTCTACTTTCTCCGTCATGTTCCCCAACTGCATATTATATGTACACATACTTATTACAGCCATAAAAATGTCAGTTTACATTACAAGGTTGCGACTTGTTAAATTGAACGAGTTGCGGTTTTTATTTATGTGGTTTCAGGTACTAGGTGTTATACAGTCTATCTATTTTTCCTTGAAATATTCAATTATTGCCAAAAAATATAGATTGGATTGTATTAAATTTTTACTCATTTATTTGCTATAAAAAAGAAAAATGGAATGAAATTGAAGAATTTGCACCTTTGTAAGTAGTATAAAAGCAGAATGAAACTTTGGTTTTTTTTACAAAAATAGTGCTGCAGTGAGTATTCCGAATTTTTATCCTGCCCTCGGGAGCAATTCAGTTAGTTCAATATTTAAAATGGGCTGGATATCCCATCTGTAAATACTTTAACAGCAAGAACCTTTTAGGTTGCATGTTTTCTTGGTTAATCCATCATTTTTCATAGCCCTGTTCAGATATTAAATTTAATGGATTTCATGTAGCACTAAATATAATCCCATATCCTACATGTTCTTTGTTTATATTTTTTTTCAGCAATGGATCGATCACAGTCTCAAGTGGGATCCTGCCGACTATGGAGGCATCAAGCAGATACGTATACCACATACATCTGTCTGGAAGCCAGATATTATTTTGTACAACAAGTAGGTTCTAAAACTTTTACAGCGTTCAATTCCACACGAAGAATTTACTTTTTTTTAGTATGCTTGTCTTTGTCTCCAGTAACTTTACAAGTTTGTCTGGTGACACGAAGGAAATGGAAGGAGTGCAGAGGGCTTTCAGATTTTAGTCACACTTTTTTCTCCTTCCAAGCGAACAGTTATATATGCACTAGTGCACTAATTAATACGTAATGAACTAACTTGCCTTTTCAAAGTAGTAGTAGTTGTTGTTGTTGTTGTTTTCAACTACTTTTCAGTAGCACAGAGATATGATGGTATTAATAATGATGATAAGGGCGGCGGCAACACTCTTACATAAGGGTACATATATCGTTTGTCCCACAAACTTTTTAAAAAATATCTTAAATAAATATACATGCTGTAGTGCTTTTTGGTTTTTGTTTCTTTGAAGTGGAATGTGCGATTGCTTGTACAGGAAAAACCTGACACTTCTTGTTTTTCTAACGAAATCAATTATTTCCTTCCTTTGAAGTTGCATATAAACCTCTATATACATATTACATAATATGATCACGTTTTAGATGGGGCGAAAATGGAGATAAGCGTTCTCGCCGTAAGAGTTTAAAGTTCTCGCCTCTTACTCCCACACAAGTCTTGCATCAGGAAGTTTTGGCGAAAATGCTAAAAAAAACATACTAGAACAGAGAGGCAGAATTGTGAAACAAGTAAACAGAGAGCTCTTCTGTATCAGTGAAAATGTTTTTATTTCTGAGAAAATCCCACACACGCCTACTCTAACAAAATATTCGTTTTATATGTGGTGTGATGAGATGATGGTACACACATATTATATGGAGATGGTAGGTGTGCATATCCGTGTAAGAGCTAATATAATATATGTAGGTGGCTTTGGGAAATTTGAAAAAGGAAGAGAGTGGTAAGAAATTTGGTGTACTGTCTACATAAACTAAGTGAGTACGTTACCCGCATCGCCGAAAAAATATAAATCGGAGGTTGTGGTAAGGTGCTCTGATATTTCTCTGTCTCGATTAATCAGAATAAAATGGATTGATGGCTGCAGCAAAACAGGATATGAAACACAATTTCATTTAAGTGGAACATGCCAAGGAGAATATTTTGGGTAATATTATTGTTCAAGTTGGACATCAAATTGCTCTTACTGCTTCGTGAGCATGAAGAATAGCTATTTTACGCTGGAGAAGGACAAAAAATGGAGAAAGATGAATGCATCATCAACTTTGGTTTATGAAGCCCCTACACGAAATAGCGATGTCATGTAGCCAAAGTTAAGCCACAGTTCAATTTATTTAGGTAATGCGACAAAAGAAAATTTGGCTAGTAGATTTTTGCAAAATGGGAGAAAGGGTCAGTGTGTTGTGGAGTTCATTGTCGTGATTCAGTTGAGAAACTATTTCACGCATTACTCACTACAAATTAACAATTATGGTTCAGGCATATATATGTACAGCCTAAAGTACCTATATGTCATATCCGGGTCATATTGTTTTTAGTATGTCGGTGAACGCAACTTGTTTACTTGACAAAATGGTAGATTGTCGTTGGCTTTTCGGAAGATTTTGTTACAATTTAAATTTAGACTTTGTATTTGAGGACCAGCTTTGTGTTACTTCCTTTGTGTTGGGGTCCGCTCGTTCAAAGAAGGTTTTCTTGCTTTATGCCTTGTTGTTTGTTTATCCATCGATTTTCTCAGGTTTTCCTCTTACAAGAATGAAAGGGTAAAATGTCAAAGTTATCCGTTTTTCTCCCTCTGGATATAAATAAATGGGAAAGGCCAAATTAAAGGTGCGGTTGAAGGTGGTGGACTCAATGGATATATTCCTCTACATACAGAGGCGTAACCATGTTTGGATCTGGCCTTGGGAGGTTTAAAGAAAAATAGTTTGTGAGTACGATACAAGTACAGCTTTGCCAAAAGATTTTCACAATGACTGAAAACTAGCAGAAAGAAATTTAGCGAAGCATGTAAGCCGAGATTTCGAAGGAGACACAAAACTTCCACTAATGTCCAGAGGGCAAACAACATGTGATTTTGATTCATGAGTTCATGTTGGCTAAGTAACACTGCTGTTACTGTTACTCGACGAGTAGCGCCTTCTGCTGCTAGAATTTAAAAAATTCACAACCAAGCATACATGGAAAACTTTTGAATGGATAATGGGCTAAAAATAGCTGTATTTCGATCAAACATAAGTAATTATGATTAAAAACTCATGATTACGAATGTGATAGTAGTAATACTTTTTTCTCTTTAATGAGAACCTACAAGACAATCCCTACCCAAAAGGATGGATGATCAGGCCATTATGTAGAATGGATGACAGTTGTACAATCTGGATTGGGACAAATGTTTCATAGCTTGTTAGCTCAAGTATCTGGGGGATATTAAATATCTTTACTTCTGTTTCACTACATTTTAATTACCTTTTTGTAGTTTCCCGATGGGCAAGTTTTTCTTTGCTGATTTCTCCAAAGTACTTGAGACATGCCGTAACGTACAGCATGTAAATATTCTTGTATACGTTAATTTTGCAGAAAGTCTCGAAATGTAGTGCTCATTTCTGGAGTCTGGAGGATGCCATAAGGCTTTACAAATGTAAACGTGTTAACTGGGTACACGTGGGTGGATGAGTACTTTGTGAGCTTTTTATTATTATTAAGACTAATTAATAATAACTTTAGACTCCGTCGGGAATCAAGTCATGGGAGCTGAACCCAAAAAGAAAAGGGAGATCCTACTAAAATTTGTTCCCTCCCATGAGTGTAATATATTCATTAATTCGTATTTCCTCATTTCACCAAGTATCCTGAAGGAAAGAGAAAGTAATTTATGGCCAATTTGACAAAGTTAAGTCTTTTGGATGGAGAATATGTAGTATAGTGCTTTGAAAGTAAAAGCAGTGCCATATGTGACGAATTTTTGCATGCCATGAATTCAGATAAGGAGCTTGGCAAAAGTAATTATTAAAAAAAGAAGGAATTACTTTATTTTGTTCCATCATAATTGCGTATTCTTCACATATGCGCCCTTCCATAATTATGTCACCTATATGAATACTTAAGCAGCTGTGCTTCTTATTATCCAATTAATTTTTTATCTTTATTTTTCAGTGCGGACAGCCAATATAATCTCGCAATTTTAAGTACCAACGTGATTGTCAACTCAGAGGGGAATTTAACTTGGTTGAGCACGGCCATTTTCAAGAGTAGCTGCCAAATCAACGTCGAGTATTTTCCCTTTGACGAGCAAAACTGCACCATGAAATTTGCCAGCTGGACGTACGACGGATTTCAGGCAAAAAAAGCTTATATATATGCAACCTATTAAAATGCGGGTTTTGTATGTTTGCGCAATGAAATATTAATTGTGTCTTTATGTGTCTACTAACGTTCGATTTTCTTTTTCACTTACTTGGTTTGGTAAATTATTCGGGTAAAGAAAGACGCGACCTTGATTCTTTCATGTCTTAATTAAAAATCTCCTTTGACTACAAGTGTATGATATTTCTAGTCTTTGAAATTTTCATGTGAGGAGATTGGAACATGTTATACAGCATCATAGTAGTGGCATGGCAGGATTACCTTTGATAATTTGTTAATGGGGGTTAGTTATATGGTTTCCAGTGATCATATAAATAGATCTGCTCTTTTACACTCAGCTTGTCAGGATGAAAGACACGTAGAACCACGTAAGCAAATTTTGAACAAATGGAACCCACACACTGTCACTGTTGAATGTCTCCCTTTTGTGCAGCTGACGTGTTTCCCGAAATTTATCATTGTTAAATGTGGTTGTTACTCAGCAGCATATTATTGTGTCTCAATCATTTTCTATAAAATACTCAAGGTCGAATACTGACAAGGGAGCCATCAAGTCGCAGTCATGGTCTAGATCATTGCCATTTTAGTTGAGAGTGAGATGTCACATATTGTTCATGGGTATTTGATTCTGATTAATCTTAGAAGTACCTTGCAAATTTTGCTCTGGTGAAATCAGAAACGCTAGAGAACTCAGTTGGTTTTGACTGTGGCTACGTTTAATGTGTTTCTTTTTGAGGAAATTGTTTGATGAGGGAAATTGCAAAAGTAGGGAACGAAACAGAACAAGGCGAGGATGCCGAAAAAATAATTATAAAGGTTTTCGGGTATAATTTACGAGGTTATATAATGTTTTCACATGAAGATCAGCCCATGTGCAAGAATTGATGGCAATAGTGTGTTGAACATTGTTGGAGGTTCTACTTTTTAAACCATACGACGTAATCACTGAAAAAAATGGTGAAGGTATTAGGCATACATATGCATATATGTACTTATATGTATGTATGTTTACCTTCTGAATTGCTTTCCTATTTATCATGAATGTCACGCACTCGTCGTGAGCATAAAGGCAAGCTCACCCAACCACTTTCACATGAACAACGCGTCTGAACTAAACGACTTTGTTTCAAAAGATGGAAAATGAAAAGCTGAAGTATTTATACTATCCTCTACGTTACTCATGTTCTGTGTGTATTTATGTTCTTAAAATTATTCGCATGATAGCTGTGTGTACCAAGACTTTTACTGCACCAAGTAATGAAGAAAGAAAATGATTTTCGTTGGTAAATATTGACAACGAAAAAGACCATGTAATAAGAGAAAGGTAGACAAGGCATGCAGTAATAAAGTTTCTAAGTAGGTGGAAATGTTGATTCTACAGCTTTTTATGTATATTTGAGATAGCACAGAAAAAAAGGGAACTGATTATGAAGCTTCCCATTCACATATATCTTTGAATGTCAACAAGGAGCACTATTCCTTGCATATACAACAACAACAACCATGAATTTAAACAGGATCACGATTTCTTGTGCATGTTACCAGAGGAGAGTACGATCGTAAGAAATTTTGCCCCACACATAAGTGGAGTAAACCAACATGAATGTAGTTCACTAACATTTGTACACATTGTTGTATTAGTATATGTGTGTTAAAAACATAAAACCCATTTTCTTTGTCATCTTAGTCCCTCCCTTTTGTATTGCTGTGGGCAATTTAAAAAACAGGATTTGTGCTTCTTTATAAAATTTTCTCAGAAAATGCAATATAGATTGGCATAATATTTATGCTATGCGACTACCGAAATAGGCAATTACAGAGATAAAAAGCTGAATCAGCGCTCTTTCACATCTATTCCTCTTTTTACCTACATAATTCCGGTCCCCTTGGAATGAGGCATGTCATATATAAGGCATAGAGTGGGTGTAACTTTGATGAGACGACAAGATTATTGTTTTAAAAGTTGCAAAATGTCAAGAAAAGCAAGAGTTTCGTGTAAGGAGTCTTTTGACTCTTGCTTTCTGACAATTCGGAGTAACAAGTAACGAGAAGAATGATTAACAAAGGCTGGAGACAGTGGGAAACTCATGACTACTACTCGTCATGAAGTGATAATTAGTCGAATTGATTCAACAAAGTTTTGCGACCCCTTTCTTTAAAACAACATTGACGCATGTTGTAGTCGTTGTTTATGCAAAAAGACAAATTAATTACTTTCTAATTTGGTGTCCCTTGTTGTAGATCAACCTGGTGATTCAAACAGAGGACGGCGATCTTTCGAACTACGTCGCAAATGGAGAGTGGAATTTGATAAAAATGCAAGTGCAGCGCAACCTCGTCTACTATTCTTGCTGTCCAGAACCATATATAGATATAAGTACGGTTTATTTTTTTTAACAACTTTAATAATTTAACAAAGGAAATATATAATGTTTTATTTAAACTAAAAAAGAAGAGAAAATAACGGAGTTAAGTTAGCAGCTTTATTTTAATTCTTTTTCTCTGTAATTGGAAATTAGACTTTTAAGTATCATTAACAATGATAAATCGCTTATTTTGATTTAATTCAACTAAAATTAAGGGTTTTCTATAATCTATTTNAGGGTTTTCTATAATCTATTTTCAGCTTACATGCCATTGATGAGGCGCTTTATTTTTGGGTATCTAGCCAAGCTTTTGCTTCTTAAGCTGGACATGCCAAAACGAGCATATCTCTTCACTAGAGGAAACAACGATAATAAACAGAGTATTTCCAGGACACGTTCCAACGCTGAAGGCCAACCTGTCACTAACACCTGCAACAATTCAGAAGTAGCATCAACGTCACAGAAAGCTTCTATGGTCGGAAGAAGACTTCCCGACTCATTTCACACGGTTTATCCCTCTCCTAACATGTATATTTGCCACTGTGACCACCACATGCAACACGAACAGCATCCCAATTTGATTAATTCAACATCATGGAGGGATAAAGCTAGGTGTAATCAGCATGCTAATGATAGATTTCGACCTGTGGTGCGCGTAAGGGGAATGCCCAACAGTGGTGAGATGACGATTCCATTAGCTACGCTTAGTGGTGATGGGAGCGATGTTGCACAAGGGATTCCGGCAAATAACTACCACCAGCTCCACCACAGATCATTTCATCATCAGCACACATATGTTGGATCGATGGATGACACGTTTATAAACTTCAGAGCCACACATCACCGATCTGCCTTTGAGTTAGATAATTTGCTCCATGCCGAAACCAGTCTGACTGATGGAGTGGGTGGAGGAAGAAAAGGTGCAACTGTTGGAAGTGGTGCAGGTATACAAATTAATTAAATTTCAGTACAAATATAATATAGGTACATAACGGATCATGTAACTACAAATTTGTCTTGCACCTACACATTTCGTTATGCAAAGGTGATAGCGAGACTCCACCATGGCAGAGGCAATTGCTTGGTCTCCTCCATAGAATCAATGACACGCTGGATAAAAACGAGGACAGGATGGACGACCACGAACGGAAGGATATTCTCAAGCTGGAATGGCAACAAGCGGCGCTTGTCGTTGACAGGTAATTAAGAGAACTATATAGTGGAAGCACATATTGCATTTTCATTTGCACCTTCAAGCATGGGATGACATAATGCCAGCCAATACGTTTTCCCTTATCCTTATTGCAGACTGCTCCTATGGGTCTTTGTTGTGGCCACTGTAGCTGCAACTTTTGGAATACTCTACATGTCCCCACATACAAAGCTCTTCACAACCTGATCTTCTCTGAAGTTTTTTTCGCTGAGCAACTTTCTCAAGATGTCTGCCACTGCGCTCTTTTGAATGTTGGGACTAAAAGAATCCACCACAACAAATTTTCAAATTTTTACCATAAGATGAAATCATTTTGCCCCAATCTCATGTCATCCAGCAAGGTATCTCATCATTGCTCTTAAAATTTAATAAGAGCGGATGCAAGATTTCACGAGGAAAAAATTGTGAGCAAGTTTTATACACTTTAAATAGCATTAACCTTTTTTTAGTGTCCATGTACCAACGCACAAATATGAAAACGTAAAATGGGTTACGAGCTTAAAGTTGGAGAATTTTAATATTGACAAGCGCAGTTACAAGTTTTTACATAACACTAATTACAATTGAGACCATACTAAAACTAAAATATGGAAATACGTTGAAGTTATCTAATTTTATACGTTAAAATAGTTAGGTAAAGTTAAAGTATGCGCAATGTGTCTATGAGTAGTGTTTGATTAGACAAGTTCATTAAAATTTATCTTTGATATTGTATATCATACATGTAATATTATAGTAATGTGAATGCATATAATTGTGTATTTGAAGAGTGTATAATATGCTGAGTCAAGTGAAACTTTTTGAAGGGCCAATACTAATATAATATGCAAATTTTAGCAAATAGGGCAATTTGTGCTTTAGAGGTGTGCATATTATGTAATGTAGTTATTTGCTATTTTACATGGAGAAAAGATGCGCCAGTGAAATTTAATGTATTTTGGAATGTTTTTTGTTGAAGAGCGAGAGAACTTCATACATTCAACATTGTGTAACGATGTAATGTAATAAGAAATATATTATATGAGACATGATTAAGCGATTACAGTTTAACATATACGCGTATTATATGATGAAAGGTTGTTTGGTACTTTAAACTTATGTGTTTGCGTGTGGGTATACTACTTTTTGTGCGAAAGTATTGCTATTGTGCCACAAGAAAAAGGAAAAGTACATGCGAATAAAGAGATAATGAAAATGTGACAAAGAGTTGCAACAAATTTGTGTCAATACAAAAACTTGGAATTTATTTGCCAACAGTTCAACAGTTTTAGTGTTCCTATAAAATGCTGACTGCTGACAATGAACACTTTGTATGAAAACTCCCGTATAAATGAACTTGATATAAAATTGTATGAATTGACTTGACATTTCTGTGTAGGTTTCAGACGCATGTAGTGGTTTCGCTAAAGCCTGGGAAATGTTCATTTGTAAGCTGTCTTTAGGGTAAGCTTTCCGATGCGATGAAAGGAAGCAAGAGATGGATAATCTACCTTTACTACCGCCTGTGTTTCCCCATACACTACGCACTGTACTGCTTATAGACTACTTTTCTGGGTCCATGACATGTTGAACTAAATAACTCCAAGAAAGTAGATTTCGGTGGCATGAATGGCAAACAAGATAAATAAGTATCAATTTCATGGAACAAAGATCATTTCATTAGACAGAGCTGGGTGTGTAGTTGGGTTGGATATTGAAAGACTTAAGTATTTATAATGTACCACGTAGTTTCCCTTTATTTTTCTGGAACTGTTTTTTATATACGCACACTAATTTCAAAATATGGATGAATGGTTTACGAGATGGATTGATCAGTAATTTAGATTATAAATTCTAATGAAAATTACAAATTGATGTATGAATTCACATTTGGTCGTGGCTTCTACTTTCCCGTACACATATATTTCTTGGTCTTTTCATTAAAACATCGACAGTTTTCCCAATCCAGCTCAGTATAACAAATTACAAACATTTTATTCTTATTCGTGCTCTGATCTGCGTCTGGTGTAAAGATGAAAATAGTACGACTTTTGTAGTTTTGCATGCCCGTCACGAGTGAGTAGGTCGGTTATCTTTATCTTTGAAATCCTTCAATATTTGTAATTTCTCCTAGGGATATGGAATTCATCACTAAAATATTCTTTTCACTTTCATTTATGCTGTGTGAGTGAGTGCTGAGTGAAATCATAATATGCATCATATAAATACGAGGTGCAGATATACTTATAAAAATGATTCCATTTAATTTTAAAGCCATTTATGCAAAAAAAAAAGTGTTTTTTCTTCTTTACAGTAGCACATAGCCCGTAATGATGGGAAGGGGCATTTTAGAAAGGAAAGTAACGTTAGGAATAAATGGCAAAGAAACTGCATTTTTAAAGATTCATCATAAAATTCAAAAGAAGAAAAAAAACAGATGTAAAATTTATTTAGCTCCGGGAATTTGATTATTATGACGACCATAATGACGATAAAAAATGCTTGAAAAAAATGAGCGAATATATTAGGCTTGTCGATTGAATGAAAATAATGCCTGCCTGGGAGGCAGCGTAGAAGAACATGAAATGAAATTGAGTACAATTTATCGAGAAGAAAATGGGAAGTGGATATATTTGTATACATAAATTGAGCGACTTGATGTAAAATGCTACTATCAACTATGGCGGTAGTAATAATGATAATAATAGTAATATAATATTATGCGATACACACAACATACACAGCCAAGCTTACAAAATGGAGATGAATTGCACGCAGCAACATTGGGGCAGTAGTTATAAAGCTTACTTTTTATAGTGGAATTACGACGCAATATGGGAAACTCTATTATTGCTTCGGACAGATTCTATCGTGTCGACTTGCACGGAAGAGAAAATAAAAAGATAAAAATAGAGACCACAGCGGCAGCAACCATGAGAGACTCTCTTCTTGGGTTCTTTAGAGTCCCAAGTCCCTCCCGTTGTTGAAGTCAGTGGTAGAATGGACGTTTTTGTGCATAATGACTAGCAGCTCTTGGTTGACTCGATGTCTATTTTGTATTGTGGAAAAAAATAATGGAGACATAAGTTGTGGTTGCCCGAAATAATGTAAGGTTTTGGGTTGAGGCTGACAATAAGGAAGAGAAGTGCGCCACAAAATCGAGTATATGGCTTACTTTCACTTTTGTGCACACAAAATGGAACTATTTTTTGAAAACAACTCATGTGGAAAGAGTGTGGAAAGAGGCTATAACAGCGTGGACGCGGAATGTATGCGTAAGAAGGGATGAGAGTGTGTGTGTGTGTGTGGGTATTGGAAGCGGCAACTATACGGAGGTCAATAAAGCAGTAAACATGATCAGACGGAATGGTAGCAAAAAAAAGTTGGTGAAACTCTTGTTCGTGGTTTTAAAAAATTACATGGATATCTGAGTATTTTTCGGAAGCTGTATAAAGTGGACTGGCTCACTATTCATCATGATGGATGATCGTAATGAACCAAAAGTATGAAGAATAGCTACTGACTGGAAGACTGGACATTGTGGTATTTCTTATCATATTATTATGCATACAATGACCTAGATGAAAGTGAGGAATCCGGGTTGTGGTGCATCAGCTAATGAACAAAAACAGTTTTATTGCTTCGTTTTTTATATCATCCATCATGCATTGCAGAGTTAATTCTATATGCACGATTTTAGGTGACAGGAGTATGAACCGAAAGTGATCAGCCCAAAGTCCAAAATATATATCATTTTTCTTCAACACTAAATTTTTTACCATACCCTCTTCATTCGTGTCATGAAAAAGTTGAACACGCAAAAGCCGGAAAATGTGAGTTCCTGTTTCACCTTTTTATTGCTAAAGGAATATTTACGACATCATTGTAGAAACGACTACCCTTACACTTTGTGCTCATATTTTATTATAGACTTGCATGCGGGAAGGAACTTCTCTCATGATCAAGTTGACTTTGTTGTTGTTGCTGCATCTAACCAAACAAAAACTCAATTTCGATGACGAGCATGATGACTCATTTGTAACGGCTTCTTCAGCAAAAGGATATAAATATGTAATACAGCAAAATACACTTCAAACTTCCCGCAGGGATGAAGTCAGGTGGAACGTATCGTATGTGTACTCAAGTTGTTGTTCCAGTCTAGTTGTTTATTTCGTTTAACCTCGCGTCGTTGTAGTTTTTTCATAGCATAATTCCAGCTTGAGTGGTTATTGTTCTGGAACATTTGCCTGTTTACTTGCTTTGTGCATTTACAGCTTTCACCTATCTAACAGCTTGTACTTATAAACTCCAAAGAGATGAGAAATAGTGGTTTGAATCCGTTCTATGTACTCATTGTATTAAGTCTGGTTGTGTAAGCTTTGGCTTACTCAGGTTTCATATTGAACAAACTAAAAAAAAAACTGGCTACTCTAAAATGATTGATTTGTCAAAAGGTTTTTGATTCAACTTGTTATAGCCACTTGAACAAATATACAGGCATATAAAGTTAGATTTTATTTATTTTCAGTCCACAACACCACCCTAATTAAATGATAATGCCAATGAGTTGTGGTGGTGATATGAGATCCCAAGAAATTTTAGGTTTGGGGTTGGAACTTCTGACAAGGTTCAACTTTGACGGCAATTCAGCCGTGGAAGTATGTAAGTTTTTCCTTTTATATCAGTTTGATAACTTTTGTATTAACTTTTTGATTCGCTCCAGCCATACACATAAAAGTGTTTCCGTTACGTTTGTCAAACAACTATGTAAATATGATGAATCGCTGTCTACCTAGTGTTATTTTTGGCTTCTTGTGTTCCAGAGCATGTAGCCATTTTTTTAACGGTAACTTAAACATGTGAAGGGATGAAATATCACTCTAACACTTCCTATTCCAACTTTTTCAGTTGTGCACCAAATATCGACTTGTGTGAAATATTAGGAAGAAAATAATTCATACGAAAATAGATGTTGCACCAATCGTTATTTAAAACATAGTTTTTTGGGACCTCCAAAGTATTCCTATTTTTCTGTGAAAATATTTTCAAACCCTTTCTTTGCGATTAAAAATCCGAACAGCGCCCGATAATTTATCCGCCAATAGCCCCTTTGAAAATGACAAGTTTTATTTTTCTCGTTTTGCTTTTTCCACCATTTTTTGGACACGTGACAACTATGTCATTGTCGTTTATTTCTGGCTCAAACGTTATAGTAGCAAGTTATAATGTAAACCGCTAACTATGCAGAGGCCCATCATGGCGATCATTCCCCAATGTTCACGCCATTTTGTGCAAAACTGAAAAGTTGAAAGTGAACATGACCTTTGACCCATTTTTCTATTGGCTCAAGAAAACCTAAAATAAAATGTCGGAGGAAAACTCAATGGAATGATCTGTGAGGCAAGGTATACCACAAGAAGCGGTTGAAGTGTCATGGGCGGAAAAGCCATAAACATAAGTTTGAATAGTAAAAACATGGAAATTACTTTGGCAGCTGCATACTAATTAGTAGTGGCAGCAATAGTAATGCAGAGCAGTGTAACACCAGGTATCCTTTTCAAATGAATGTCTTTTTTGTGTGTCGGTGACAGTGACAAATGTAAAACGTCTGAGAGACGTGTCTCGTGTTTTACATCATTTTCCAAGTTTTTTGTTTGCTTTTTGTTTTATTTCTTGGTAAACAAACTTTGGCAATCATTGTCGGAAGGAAGGTGAAAATGCACGCAGCTGGTACAACAAGAAAGTTTTAAGATGCGGGCGAATTTTATTTTTCTGAAAAAAAGAAAGAAATGTAATGAATTGTTAAGAATTTTACAATTTCAACTTGCTCCATCGTATCATTTTAGTTTGGAACAAGCAAAAAAGTAAATCAGGGTAAAAACAAAGTTTGAGGTTATGAAAACTCTCTGTAGTATGTACTGCTGAGCTCGTTTGCTTGTCTTTGATCTTGGTTGCCCTTTGTAATTATTGTGATTTGAGATGGAAGTTTCGGGTGCATGTGTCAGGTGAAGGATGATGCATAAATGGTGCCATTCTATGAAAATAGAGTCGACATGATCATGATTAATATTTATTGTCGAGTATTCTCTCGGTGACAAAGAGCAGGCTTGTATGAAATGAAAAATACAGTACCTAAGTTACATAAAGATAATGGTACATGCCTATATGCTCCCAGGTACGATGACATTCCTCTTGGACTAAAACGAACAGCATGCTTAAATTACTTTTGTTTGCGATATGTCTTTATCAGAATTGATCCAAGTCTGGAAAATCCGTCCGCCAGTCTCATCAGAAACCTCAAATGAACAGTTAAATGTGTAATGTTAAATGTTTTGTAGTAAACAATTTAATTCAAATGTAATACAATATGCATGCACAATAGCATACACATACATTACAATAGTATGAGTAGGTATGTTTAAATGTACCTTTAACATTTTACGTTTAACAAATTAAAATCCATTCTCCAAAGATGACCTTGCTGTTGTATAGTTTCTAATACCGTAATTCGGTTTTGAAAAACTTCTACTATACACTTTACTCAGCATTACATTACATGAGTCGTGTTTTCCGCTGATGCATGTAAATATGTGCTCACATTAGAATAATTAATGATGTCTTTTTTTGAGCTGATACGAGATGTGTAGGTAGGTATGTTGTTTTGATCGTGATAATAATTGATTGTCCTACTTCCTTTGATCACATTTTCATCCTCCGGGTAGTAAATAGGATAAATTACTAGATTTTTCCATATTTTAATGATTTTGCGTGTAAAAGAAATGATGTTATCCCGACGTTTTTGATAATGAAGAAGAATGACGTGTAAAATCCACTTTGTCACTTGTCACGCGTAGCTTTGCTTGCATACACGGGCATTAAATAATGGATGGATGTGCCGTAACGTGACTAACAATGCCTTTGTCTAATATGTACGTAGGTACACGAATTTAATCCTTCAACTATTCATGTAATCTAAAAATTAAGGTCGTGGCCTTTTGTCGTACATGTACATAAATTCCATCTTTAGAATTGAAGTACATGTTGACTGCATAATCAGTATCATGACTTCCTGTGCTTGTGGAATGTAAATTACATCATGTAATTACCGAAAGCATAGTAGTTCATTGGAAATTTTCATTTTGTCGCAAAAGAATCTATCAACAATAGTTAAATAAAGTGAAAGTGGTTACGTTGAAACCCCCGAGTGCTTCATGCACTACTTTCTTTCGATTTCGGATTTGAAAGCAATTTGACAAAAAAAAAATCTGTTATTAAAAGCTGTAGCTGTGCAGTGTACTGAAACTATATACCTAGCTGTCCTAAATTACAAGGTGACGCATGCAACTGCCTGAAGGTTGTTTTGACAAAAAAAAAATGATGACGAATCTCTTGCAAATAAAATGTAATTTACTTTAGTGCTTCAGTTATTCCAGAAATTCAATTGGTTCTCAGTCAGATTGTTGTGTGCTGCAAATCACAAGGCGAAATTCACACATATGGGGGAAACAGGAAACAACCGATGAACATGTAAAATTATAGGTGGTACAGCTATCTATGTGCCATAGATCAAAGAGTTGGCTTGAGAAAAAAATGAAAAGTAATAAGAAGTAAAGTATGTGCATTAGAATAACTTGAAAGATGCTACAGACGGAAAGATTGCTGACTCGACGAGAGGGAAACACTTACTTTTCCGTATTTAAGAAACGTCTTATGTACTTTTTTGGATGGAGATCATTAGTAGGTCGTCGAGTGGCGTAACGATAAAAATAAGTATTCATGGTAAACGACAAAGCACGTTTCTTTACTTTGCACATTTCATTAGATCCAGGGAGTACAATGCATAATATTTCACTTCAAATGCGTTTAAAAATTTTAAGATTGGGAGACATAAACGATGAAAAATCTGTCTTTCTCTACGTTCAACACAGGATTTTTTTAAGTGTATGCATATATTCCTATGGCATGTGTTTTATGTTGTGTAATTGTAGCATGTAATTACATGTCACGGCGGTGGATGGAGTATTTGTAAAAGAGGAAGGAAGAAATCTGATCAGGGAAATAATCCCGTCTTTTTCGGTTCGTCTGCAAAATTACAGAAGAAAATGTTCTTAAACAAACAACCAAAGCCATAAAATAAAATGGTTGGTTAATCTGTCTGCAGCACAAGCACATCTGCTGCATCTAAACTGATACTGACTGTATATGCATTTTAAGACTTTTTTTAACGTTTTGATCATATTATCGACATCGATGATAGAGGTGAAAGCATCCTCATAAGTATTTCTCTGACAGGGTGATCAGATCAGCTTGCATTACTCTAATATAGCTCATCCTATCAGAGGTCATAAAAATCTTATGAGAAAACAGAGGAAAGAGGTCAATCAATCAATACAAAATTTCTTACTCTTGTAGATATTTCCCTTGAAAAAATATTATTATATATTAGACTGTTGTAAAAGTCAAGCTGCAACTGACATAATTTTCCTCTAAAATATGTAAAAGGAGAAAAATGTTTAGCGAAAAGTACGGATTTGCATAAAGTGCAGTCACGCGGTGCTGACATTGCATTTTTTGCGACTTGAGTGAGGATTTGGTATTTTTCTTCAAAGTACATAATATCAACAGTTTACGAGCATAGATTCAAACTCCCGATTAGTCCGAATCGATGAGAGTTGAAAACGTGCATCTAGATAAATGCATGCATGGACTTGCTTGTAGACGCTAGGCAGAATAAGAGTAAGGATAATGAAAGACAAATTGCAAAAATAAACAGATGCAGTGTGATAAATTAGCTGTATCTTTGACATGAGCATATTGCTCTATAGATGAATGGGATGGGAATGTGTGTATAGTAAGATTGCACTTCCAGATGCGAACAGTTGAAAAGACGTGACGCGATATTTTAACAAAAACAAAATAAAGTGGGAGCTTATCCCCCTCGCTTCCACAGCTATTATCACCTTGATCCCAACCAAATCTTTCGTTGTGTAAAAATTAGGTACTTACCTATATAAAGTAAACATGTAAATATGATGAAATAAATTTTTTTAAAGACACTTTGTTGAGATCCACATGTTTTTGATACCAATATGTGAAAATATAAGACACGGAAGCAATGTAAAAAATATAATTGAGCTTGAACAACAGCCTATCTCTTTAGCAACTTGAAATACTGGTAGCATCATTAATTATAAACATGATAGAAAAATGATTCGCAATAGTTATTACCTTATCCAAGCACAAGGTTGAGGAGTAGGTATTTTCATATCGACTCAATCTATCTATATTATAATATACATGCTATGCTACCAACATGTTGTTACTACACCAAATTGTTTTTTGTAATTGGTACACTGTAACGAGGTAATATAGTACACACCTGATCGGTTACAGTATCAGACAGAATCAAGCAAATTAAGGGATATTTAACCCCAAAATAAGCTAGGTCCCCTATATAGTTGTTCATATTATGAAATAAGTTTTTTATGATTGAATGAAACGAGTATTGTGAACAAATTTAGAATGTCCACTTGGTTTACAACTAATTTTTTTTGGCATCTTTATAACCGAAGATACAGAAAATGCAAAAATTAAAAGTTCATGACTCGTTTACACACTTTAATTCAACCTTATGGCTTTACTAGTTATTCGCTGGCTCAAGTCAGAATGTCACATGCTAAGACAAGTTCCAGCTACCGGTTGTCTTGTACATAGCCTACATTATTTGAAGTCTCCTTAATTACACTTGCATATGTATTACTCAACTCGGGGGATGTGGTTTACCCACATCACAATATTATGTGTGCTATCAGTTAAGAAATAAAAATAAGCAAATCAGGTACATATATAATGCATTTTAATGTCTTTGCCCTTACGTATACAGTATCTCCTCAGATTCGTAAAGTGCGGAAATCTAGAGCAGTTGTGTTAGGAATAACCCATCTTTTTCCACAGTTGTGTTGACTCAATTAGGATTAGGAATTGATTGAGTTGATCGATAAATCGTATTACAATGATGCGTAAATAGTTGCTGGCCTTAGCTTACCTAACTCTACGTAGTAAAACAAGTAATTACAAATTCTCTGTAGATTCATGACTATGACCATCAATTGGACACGTCTACTTATATGATACTAGTTAAAAGTTATACATAGGTACTTATAATAATATATGTTATACATGACATTACTCAATATTCGCTGAACTATTGGTATTATTTTAATACTTCTTCAGATGATAGTAAATGTGCATGCAGTATTACTTCCGTTGAGTTTTAACCGTGAGAATTTGTGGTGTGAAATAAAATATCTCCCTTGAGAATACATATATATGTAAATTAAAAGGATATCCTTTTAATGTTCCAATCTAACGTTACCAAGAAAATATTGTAGAACAGAAAGATTGAAAGATATTGGTTTTGTACCAATTATCTTAAGAAATATTTGCTCTGCACATGATGTTCGGTGGTACTTCATTTCTCCTCCTCTATTCGCCATGCGGTTCAACTTTGTTTTCTGCTCCTTATTTCCTCGCTCTGAAAAGTATCCAGTCTCCCCTATAAAACTGAAAATTTAGTTTGAAAACGGAGCAGCCTCTTCTAACAATGATGTCATCATGGCCAAAAGATCTTCGTCCCAAGGACTACCTCCTCTTGGCCTTTATAATGGCTGTCGCTTTAACACTTCCGATTCTGGCAACAATCAGCACCATAATCTATATATTTGCATTGTGCGTGTCGCGCTTCCTTCCAAATTATGGCAAGTTTATCAACTATTTTGACGCTTGGATGGAAGAGGATTTTGTTGGCTCCATTCCAAGAAGTTCTGTAGTGACTACACTAACTTTACAAGGAGATTTGTCGCTTGACGAGTTGAGATTCCTATTCAGGAAAAACGTGTTAGAGGCACGGTCGAAAATAAATCCCAAAAGAATACGGTATCCAGAGTTGAAGCAATATCTGACAACACTCATGGGCTTCCGGATATGGAAGAATGATCCTAATTTCTTGATTGAGAATCACATTGTGGAAAATTCCTATCCCTGGAACGGGGATTTGGATAGCATCCACCAGGAACTGCTAAACAAAACATACAAAAGACATCAGAGTCCATGGGAAATCATTTTATTTCGAAATGTTGATTTTATCGATCACGACAATAATAGCGAGCCCACAAGGACAGGACCAAGATCTGTGCTGGCGTGTAGAGTTCACCATGTTATAGCGGATGCCAAGTCTTTGTTGAAACTCTTCGTGGAGTGTTTAGGAGGAGCGCAACTGAAAACAGCAAGTTCCAACAGTGTCCAAGAAACGTGGTTTGATAAGCTACGTTACCATGTCATGTTCCCACTAAATTTACTGGCGCAAGTGAGACACCTTTTCTTCTTGCTGCCTAGAAGTCACCGACATCCATGGAAAGTGCAGGCATTTTGGCAGGATACACAAGTCAAAACGGTGCTCGCCTTCAGCCCCAAACTGCAAATGTCAGATATCAAACAAGTCGCCAAGAGAAATCGCGTGACAACGTCTGCTGTTGTGATGAACATTGTTGCTGGAGGCATTAGGAAATGTAGTGGAGGGGACAGAGAGGTAGCGATCGGTTATCCTTTACCAAAGCCGAATCATCCAGAAATATTGACTAATCATATCCACATAGGTATCATGAAGCTGCCAGCAGATGAAGCTTCCACCTTGAGGAGGCTGCAACAATGTAATAAAAAATTCCTTCACACGAAGGCTGTGCAACAAGAAAGGTACCTAAATTTCATTTTAATCTCTTGTGGAATTCAATTTTTCCCGTTGACGCGCTGGGTTGCGTTAAATAATTTCACTCCCGTCGGAATAACCAATATTGCTGGCCAAGAAGAAAAATTCTCAGTGGGCACGTTGGAATGTGAAGACTTTAGAATGTCTGTTGGAACACTTGCTGGCGTGGCTGGAGTGGTATTTTGTGCTTTCAGCTACAACGACACAATCAGAGTTGCAGTGATAGCCAAAGAGTCCATTCTGCAGAAGGAGAAGGCGGAAAAACTCGCCGCTGATATAGGGAATGAGTTTCAGCTTTTAATGTCAAGTTAATAATTAAATTTTTTAAACTACTTGACACTTTCTTTATGCAAGCGGAGAATCTTTCCTTTTATTTATTCAAATAATTATTGTTCACTGTAAACTAGATTATACACATGAAACCCTATAAATAAATTCGTACATGCGTCAATGTGATTTGACTTCAGCACACTGTAATTTTTTCATTCTGGTCTGTTCACATATAGAAGTTGCATAAAAAATTATCCATTTCAACCACCACTCTAAGAAGCTGCAGCATTAGCGTTAATACAAACCTAGGATTTTCGGCACTTACAAATTCTCGGACAAGAAGCTGTTGTAAAAAATGCACGCTACACATTTGTGGAACGTACATACATCACTATCAAAATATTTCTTTCATTAATTTTCATTAAGAATATGTTCACCAATTGGGCCATATAATTGCATTTTCCACCTAATAAAAGCTTAAGGCGGAATGACGGAAATGTGGTGATACACTTACTTCATTGCCAAAAGGTGACTAATTTAATTTTGTGTAACATGGGGAGACCCTATAATAATTTAGCTCTTTTCAGATGTTAACTGATGCCCACCACTTGGAGATATATTGGAGATATATATTCCATTACAATCTCATTAAATAGATGTAGCCAAATAACAATGGAAGATAACTGTATTCTTTCCACCTGGCATTTTCCTTTTCAAATATATGACAGCAGAATTCCTAAAAACTATTTCCAATTTATTTTGATAATACTGTAACAACACGTTTACTGATATGTAGTATAAGCTTTTCTTAGCAGCATCATAAAAATATAATCAAGTAGGTACAATACTTACCATGCTCGTGCACTTGGAAAAGGACAAAGAAGTTCATACACATAATAGGTCAAGCATATGCTCTCATTTTTTTTGCGCACGATCTATTTTTTGGGGAAAAAGGAGAGACAGGAGAAGAGGCATAAAAAGGAGGAAAATGTTTTTCTCTTCTTATATTATATACTGTGTGGAGTTGTTTGATGAGAAAGAAAAGAGATGTTTAGCTTTTGGCTGTTTGGATTGGAGGGCATACATACGCGGAAGTAAAGTGGTAACCACTGATGCTGCTTTTTCTCTTCCTTTCTAACGCTTTAATACCCGTGAAAAAAGGGGCTTTTGTTACATCCTACACAAGGCCAATGTGTCAAGAAGGTTGAGTGAGAGAGAGATATGAGGAATCGTTATCATGTTATATCTTTGAAATTTTATGAGACTCTTCTTCTACTTCCCTCCCAAAAATCATCATTTATCATTATCATCATGACCCACACGAGGAGTAAAAAACAAAAAATTCCTTCGATATTGCATTCTATATAGCATTATGGGTTTACGGTCTTAAATGGAAAAGTCAATTCAAGTCAGCTTCTTCTGAGTAGCGGTGTCTGCTATTAATATCACAAAAAACTGTCTTAGTGGACGGCTGCAGGTGATCATGAGGATAAAAAAAGTGTGCGTAAACAATGCTATAAATTTGGAAATTGACAGGTTGCGGCGATGTTTTACTTCATTTCATCATTACTTAGCGCCATTCTCAGAGTCGCAGCGTTTGTAATCTTGTTACATGGTCCGTTTGCTTGACTTGACATAAAATGATAAATACTATGGATATATAAATATCAAAAAAAAATGTTGAGCAGTTCTTCTGATTGGCATGCTCCCTCGGTCTTTAATGTAAGTTATAAAAACATTGTTCCAGTAGTAACACTTCTGATATTTATCAGAATTGTGAAAATGTCACAGATAATAGCAAACTATGAAATAGCCAAATGCTAACTTATTAAATTATCAAATAAAGGAATAAAATATCAAGCGCCAGTTATCAATAAATCACAATGCCTGAACTTTTGAAGTTAGTTTGTATTGCCGACTTGATGATGGATTATGTTGACGGCACGCTACATATTATCATTATTATTATTATTGTGGTTGATATTTTGAAGACGCTTAATTGAGTTATTAGGACTACACATTATTTGCAAAAACGCTTGCAATGGTAAGTCCTCAATCTGTACTATAAAAGGGATATTATGATATTATTATGATCTCCCTGATAGGAAGCCCAATGATGAAGATGATGAGTTCTCGTTGTTACAAGTTCAACGATCCGATCTGTTTCTCTTATGGGAAATGGGATGCATAAATATTAATTATTTAAATTCTCCAAGTTTGCATGAAATACGAAGGAGTGACTGAAAGCCTGAAAGCAAGTAATTGAGAAAACGGAAAATGTTTAGGTCTTCATTTTGCCAGATTTCAGGATAAAATGTCATGCACGAGGCTGACATTCAGCTGCGAATATTATAATAATATGCAGGGGTGGTGGTGGTGAGCATGGAATTGGAAAGCTCGTTTTTCTCGTGAATAGGTACACCAACGCAGTCAGGAAGAGGCATAATGAAATTACATATATGTGTGTGATCCGCTTCCAAATCTGTACATGACATATTACACGCAGCTATTGCTATGGCCTGCCTATTTCCTGGAACATAATCCACTCAAAATCCGATTATGACACTGTGTGTGTGTGTGTCTTTTTGTGGCATCAGTGGTTGTGAATGTGGGAATACTGAAATTTATACTCATCAACCCAGCCAGAGTAGGGATGACGCGCAATATACTATAGCCAGAAGGGTATGCCTGAGATCATTGACTCATTTTAAAGGACTGAAGTTACGGGATTGCATTTGTCATTTATTTTGCTCCCTAGAATCCCGACACCTGGAATTGGAGTAATATTGAGCACGCCACTATTGTTATGATGGAATCATCCCAAATACAAAGAATGTGTAATTAATATTTCTATAGTGTGTTCTCTGGAACTGAAACTTTTGTATAAATACCTACCTAAAAAATGGCCATCCTATTGTCCCCTTTCATTTATTTGTTCGCGTCTGGTTTTCCAAAAAAGTTATCAGCTTGTCCTTGTCATAAGTAATAATTTTCTCCTTTTCCCCGTACCGTATATTTGCTAAAGCACCTGAGACACTTGTGAGATTATATTATCGCATGAGACTTCCATGTTTGAATGAAATGGCATGGATTACAAGAAATTAAAATGCTTGTTGAATCATAGTTACATTTTGTAGCGTAATTTCAGCTGCAAATCAGTAATTTTGCTTGTATATTTAAATTGAATTTCGGAAATATTCACGTTAAATAACAATAAATACAATGTTTTTTAAAAATTGTAATAACTGTTTTTTAAACTTCAAATAAGATTGAAAGATCCCAAATTGACGTGGTCACCGTGAGAATCCCTATACATGTTTAAAAATATGAGCATCACGAGATGTTCAATTGTTCAGTCAAGGAAAATATTCTTTTAAAACAAAAATAATTACTCGTGCTCACCTCTCCAGTCACAACTACTTTGTTTGCATTTTTGTTAAAACTGTACGGAATAAGGAACATAAAATAAGCGTACATGCAACGGTACCTATGTATATGTTGTTTTTCCTCAGTAAATACGTAAACGCACGTACTTAAAGTAGTTAAATTTTAAGTATGTATAATATATGTTGTTTATGTACAGCATCGTTTTATTGTTCAATACCTTGATTTGTCTTTCCTGTTCTCATGTCATTGTACTTTTTTGTTCCTACGTGAAAATGCATGTCAACGTCAACTAGATTTTCCTGCTAGAGTTACGCCAGGGATCCCTTCTCCAGCTATTTTTAAATTTAAATACTTCCATTTTTGTATCCATATAGCCTTCCGAACAAGAAATGATTTCTATAATCTCCAATTTCCAACATGTTCATGTTTTCATCATATTCTTATTGCCAGCATATTTGATTTTGACCTGCATAAGAGCCTCTTCCTTTGATCATTGTCAAAAGGTGAGATCGAACGTTGGGTTGTACGTAGCAACTCGCTCTTATATAAGAGGTATGATGACCATGCAGTGACCTACTCTTATTCGAGAAACGTGTCGACTGAACAATTTATTATTCTACAGATTATACTGACCGGCCGGATTAAAAACTTGCTTCACAGTCATATTGCCTTCTTTTGATTTTAATTAGAGAACGGAATACTGGAATTTAAGAAGTCCCATTTCTACAGATTATACTGACCGGCCGGATTAAAAACTTGCTTCACAGTCATATTGCCTTCTTTTGATTTTAATTAGAGAACGGAATACTACTGGAATTTAAGAAGTCCCATGCATGGTTAAAAGGCCTGATTTATGTACATGACGATTTTTATCTTATTTATAAATGTGTTTTCTATATTTGTTAATGACCAATTTTATATACTTTTATAATTTACGTGATTACGTTAGTAAATGAGAAAAATTTCAATTTTGTCAAGTTGGCTATTTCCGGCTACTTCTCAAAGGTTAATGAATACATCAACTTTGTTTTTCCTGAAAGATATTAAATGAAATAAGCAGCATTATTATTTTTAAGGCTGGAATTAGCCACTCTTTGCCCAGACTTCAGTCTTTGACAACCTCTCCAAATATCTAAACACAAAAGTTCTCAAATAAATTTGGTCTTTTGTGTAGCTGGATGTGTATTTGGTTTAAATCGGATTCCTTTTCAACAACTCTAAATCACTCCATTCCAACTATTTTGTAAAGTGAAAAAGTTTTTCTTTGATGGCAAATAAAAAAGTAACCATAGTAATGGTAAGAGTGCATTTTTTGTTGTTGCACTGAACCGAAAGATTATTACGGAGCATAAAACAAGCTTACATATAAAAGCAATTTATTTCAAATTTATCTAGTTCCATTTAATGATAGTGGTAATAACATTGGGTACGTATTATGTGTGTGCGTAGCATTGTGTATGTCAGCAGCATTGCTATCTTCATAAAAAGTGAAATGAGATTTTTTACTGCGACATCCATGATTGCATATTATTATCATTATTACGAAGCCATGTACCTATTCAATTTCTTATGTTATGATCTTGTTTCTGATCGTGAACAAGTCCAAAAATGTTGACCATGGTAAAGAAAAATATAAGATGATTTCATCATGAGAAAGATTCTACTGATTATGAAAAGGGTTGTAAAAGATAAAGTTCTTGAGCTAAAATATATAACATGCTGATTGTGCATTTGAAAAAATGTATAACTGTTTTATGGGGTGCTGAGAGACGAATGTTGTAGGTATTGTCTGGAAAATAGATTTATTGTCCTGTCTGAGAAGACAAACATAAAAGGATAAATAGGGTGAAAACTTGGAGTACGTAGGCAAGGGTACGACCTGTAACAATAACATGAACGGACTTTATGAAACTCTCCATTACGTTGACACCCGTTGTAACAAAAAATATTTAATCATTCAGCTAAAGTCAGTATTTTCCATCCATAAAACGTCCAAGTGTTATATTTAAAAAAAGGTGATTAAATATGCGACAGGTAGGTAACGCAAAAACAAAATTGTTGGCATACTTGCTCATTTAATTTCGAAATTAAACTTTTCAAGGACAGAAATTATTATAGGTTGGTTTTGATTATATACTCATTAGATTTTTATGGCCAGCTATAATTTTTTGTGTGTAGAGTTGTCTCATTATAGGACACTGTTTTTTTTAGTATTAGGATTGAAAGGTTTTTGCATGAAATATTGTTGTTGTCCTTGAAATATTTCGGTTCATTGTTCCTACAGAGAATATGCGGACAACTACTCTATGAGTCATATCAAGCATTTGCATAATATTTATGTACATATATCATCAATTACTCGTTTGTTTTTGTGTTATTATTGTTTTTTTTGTATCAATTCAAATTCAAAATATAATACATGTTATCTGTTCGTATTTTACACATGAATCATTATCCATTTTCTCAAACTCGTACGTAGTATTATTGTGCGTCACATTTCATGAGATTATGTTTGTGCCCTTCGTTTAAAACTCAGTGAGATATTACGAATGTAGCAGTACCCTTCAGTAAATCCCAATTCTTGGAATAAACCGACAATTTCGACGAAACATACTTTAATACCATTTACTTGAAATGTACAATGTTTTACAGGGGAATCCAATTAAAAATGAGTTATAAAGATTCTTTCAAAAATTATAACTATATATTGACGATACTTTCAGATTAAATGCGCAATGGATTTGTAAGTTGTGCCTTTAGCAAAAGTAAATCCTCTTATTACAGCGAAATTTACAGTGTTGCGAATCCGCTTGGCTAGCCTGTACTAACAATCATCTAATAAAAACAATAACGCATCAGGGTTTATGAATGAAATGATTAATAAGAATTATAGCTGATGTTTTAAGTACCTATAATCTGCTGATTTCGCGGCCTGTTTATTCTCATCACTAAAATAAATACAATGCATTGCTTAAGCGCTAACTCCATACTAAAACTTATTCCATGTATTTATAACCATGCTCTAGGTAAATCAGCAGTCAGGATAATTGGCTCTTTACTTGCGTATCAATCAATAATATACCTGCCCTGCCGCAATCTTTCCGTTGTTATAGTGAAGATGAGGATTAATGACCCATTTGAAAATTAAAATATATTCACTCAAGCGCTATATGCGCTGATTACATTACCTATGCATATTTTATCCGTTCCTTATGCGGTTTGCACCAGGTATACAGCGTGGTTATGTGTTATATTGTTACAAGATTGGAAGTTGGGGAAATATCATGTCGCACAATAGTTAATACTGTTGAACAACATTTAATTAAAATATAGAGAATAGCGACGCTGAATGTTCAATAAGGAAGTTTTTGCCAATGATGATCATGGATTCCTTTTCGCGGAAATAAGGTGAGGTATGTATGCCCAGGATTAGCATGATACCAGGTCAAAAAATCAAGATGAGCCGCGCTTAAAACGGTTAAACAAGATTCAACAGCCACCAATGCAACATCATCCAATTATTTCATTAGAGCTTAACTGCTGAAGTTAGAATAGGAAGCATAACATGGACCTATTGGAGAAGAATATCTCCATCTCTAGAGTCGGGGGAAGCGGGGTCTTGCTAGGTGGAACCGGACCAGTCAGCTATATCCTGGTCTCTATTCTTGTAATTTTCATGCTAATGGAGTACTGGAATAGCAATAAGCATGAGCTGAAAAAGTGGTGGAAAGAGCATGTCACGCGAGGATCAAAGCAGGAAAACAGTGATTCAGGGGAGGTGAGCGTGGGTGGATTGGAACTGATCCCAGGTCCAAGACCATTGGGAAAGTACATTGGAAATTGTTTCCAAGTTTTTCCAGTTCACCGTGAGCATGCAAATTTTTATAATATTAATTTACTGTAATTAAAGGTGTGATTAAATTGTGATGTTACTGTGTAAAAATATATATTTTATAGAAACGATAAACATACTGAAGGGATTTTGTGATTTCTATGGCGAAGCTTTTAAAATTACCGGGGCCGGTGAAGTTGCCGTCATAGTAAGCTCCCCGGAGACAATCCAGGCGATTCTCAAGGCGACTAATTTCGCTCATGTTGTTAAAGCACCACTGGTTTACGATTTAATGAAGCCCTTTATTGTAAACGGAGTTTTAGTTTCAAGGGGTATAAACGCTTTCAAGATAACACGCATTAATAATGTAAGTAATAAGACAAGTTTGAATTTTGAATCATTTCTTTTGTGTGTTTATTTAAAAACAGGGAAGTTTTGGCAGAGTGAACGCAAAATTCTTTTACGTTCCATGTCTTTTCAATCATTAAGAGCATACATTACCATGCTAAACACCCACTCCGCAAGATTTGTGGATACTCTCGAGAAACTGTTCAAAGATGGACAAGTACACACGATCAATGAAGAAATCAATGCATCGTTTCTGGAAGTTATTTGCGAAATGATTACAGGGTTTAATCTTAATGGGACTGATGAAGGACGGGAGTATCATCACAACTTTCAAAAGTAAGTTATTTCGGGAAAGACAAAACGATTGGTGGGTGGGAAGCAAAATGTCTGATTGATTTTTAAATAAAACATTAAAAGTTAGTATTTTTATTGTTAAAAAATTAACATATTACGTATTGTTATATTTAATGGAATATTTTGTATACAATTTGTTTAACAATTAAGGTGGAAAGAGCAAGTCGCTTATCGCTTGATGCATCCATGGTTTCTTCCAAATTTGCTCTGGAGGATGCATCCTACGGCCTGGGAAACTGATAAGGCGGTCCAAGAACTCTTTGCGTTTGCCAGAAGGGTAAGGCCAAGGTTGCCAAGATTGTGTTATCTGCCACATAATTCTGTGATGATTCAGAAATTATCTAAGTTAATTATATCGAATTAAAAGTATTAAAATAATGTACTTTGGACTCCTAGAGAATAGCGGAACACAAAGAGAAGAGACATGAAGAAGAGGAAAAGGAAAAACAGAAACGCAGTTGCAATAACAACAATGATGATGATGAAGATGATGGGGAGGACGTCACTAAGAAAAGCAACAAGTTGTTTCGAAGTGTATTGGACGAGTTGGTAGATGCTGGTGTTGGTGACGACCAAATTGTGGATGAAGTTAATACAATGCTCTTTGGCGTATGTGTAAACTAGCACTTTTCAAATCCCAATAATGCATCTTAATCTTTAAAGTTTATTAGTATTTTCAAATGTACATATATTTTCACAGGGACACGAAACAGGGGCAAGTACCATCCACTTTTTCTGCTTTGCGATGGCCCTTCATCCCCAAATCCAGGAACAGTGTCGACACGAGATAGATGAGGTGTTTGAGGATCCCATGCATGCTATCGACAACAAGTTGACTTACGAAGCTGTTGGAAGTTTGAAGTATGTGGAGAGGTGCATTCTGGAGACACTACGGTTGTATCCTCCGGTATGGGCCTTCCTAAGACAGTTACAAGCTCCACTCCGTATCAATGTGAAGGGCAAACCAGTGGAACTTCCGGTGGGGACGAATGTCTGTGTTAGTCCATACATTTTGCACAGAACAGAGGATTACTACCCAAATGCAGACCAGTTTAATCCAGACAGATTTCTTCCGGAGGAATGTGCCAGTAGACATGCATACTCTTACGTGCCTTTCTCAGCGGGGCCACGCAATTGTCTGGGTTTAAAGTTTGGAATGATTGAAATGAAAATGGTCGCTGCGTATCTTCTCAGGAATTTCATTATAAAAACAACGGATAAGTTGGAGGATGTACCGCTGCTACCCCATTTGACCCTCACACCAGAAAGAGATTTCAACTTTATTTTCGAAAAAAGAAATAGGCATTTGGATTAAATTTCTAATTAAGATTTTTTTTATAAAGTTCATCAAGAAAAATTCTCAGCATATGTGTGTAGGTAACTGATTTTCATGTAAAAGTGCTTTACACATAACAGTTTTTCTATATAATATGTACACATCACATATATTATTATGTACTAATCCCATTGTTTATAATAGGTATTTCTAATTACAAAGATATATCTCAGAGAGATGTTTTTGACTGACGTAAAAGATCTTGCATTTGTTTTTGTACACAGTAAATAAAGCTAATGCGCACATAAGCCAAGTACAAATGTAAGTCGAACATATAAATCTTAATTGATATGGAAAAGGCAATGCTTACAAATAAATAACCTTGAGGACTAGAAATTGTTGCATCATTTTTCGTTCCCATTGAACAGTGTGCATGTTTTCGTGCAAGTTTACGTTGTTATACAATTTGACTTTACACCACACTTTTTTTCTATGCAGAAAACCAAAGCAAAAATGTGTTGAAATTGAAATGATTTTAGTGTTGGAAAGGCCAAGAAAAAGGAAATTATATGCGTAATTATTTTGTTGTTATGAATCATAAATGTGAGATTAAGCACTAGTATTAATATATAGTACTTAAAACCTTATTTATAAATTAACCATAATAATATATATTCCTCAATTTTTCCCTGATTGGAGTACGTCAAACACATTGCGTAGTAGCGATAAACGATGCAATAAAATCATAGGGCTGGTTAGAGAAGCCATAGTTACTAGCAGCTGACCTTCCAAACAACTGATAACGAGTATTTACGTAATAGTAAAACTGAAACTAAATTATACTCTACCTTAATATAATACTACTAATTTTAATATTATACTTATATATTATATTCACTGTACTCTTAATAGGCTTCTCACACAAAGTTTTTAATAAACATTTCTGCAGATCAATGTTATAAAATGTATCTTCTTCCTTCCGTCATATTTTCCCTTCGAACTAACATTTGGTTATTATTTATGGGACGCGGCTTGCGCTTAATAAAATTTAATGATTTTTGTTATCATTTTAATAATTAATAGTTTAAAGATTAAAAACAAGATTGGAAATTTTCTGTTTCCTTTTTTAATCAATTCTTCATGCAATTAAAAGTGTATGTCTGCACTTTAATTTGTATTCATTATTATGTTATTGGTTTAATTTTACAATCTATCTACATAATTAATGCACAGACTCATCAAGGATTTTCTTATGATTTTTTTTCTTCAAAGAGCTCAAAGTGCAGTTTAGGTGAGGACAGCGCCTTTTCCCAACACCATCCTGTGAATATGTTAATAATAATACAGCGCTTAAAACAAACTGCTTAATGCAAAACGCACTACGTGAGGAAGCGATGTAACAAATAAAAAACTGCAAACTTATGTGATTCCCTTAATTTCACACCCTTGAGTAAGAGACAAGTCACGTTTTCGTCAAAATGTGTAAATACCTACATAAATAGGAATGTAGGTAGGTGTATATATATTCCCAATCATATTTTTACAATCGAGTTTTAGCAAGCCACATGCACTTGTACAGGGACAGTCTAGTGGAGTAGAATACAATGTTAATGTCAAGGTATGTAGGTGATTTTCCAAGAAAACTTGTTTATTTCTAGACTCACAAATAACTAATCATTTAAATTAATATGATGGAATTACTTCCGTTTTTCTTTGTGTTTACTTAGATGCGTGGGTGGATAAACATGAGGAATTTCTATTTAGAATTAGGATGTGAGGTTAAGCCACGTTTTACCTTATGTACAGTAATTTATTTTTTAATGCTGTGATATTATCTAGGGTGCAATGTGTAGGTACCCGGATACGTTTCTCCTTTACAATGGTCATCTCAGCTGCAGGCACAACCATCATAAATATTCATGTAGAATTACAAAAAATAAGTGTAGGATAGGGAAATGACAGCGTTTTCCAAGAAAATGATTTATACGTCATACGTGTACTTCCTCAACAATTCTCTTGGCCTTTATGATGGAACAACAGTTCACATATCTGTTGAGTTACGTGTGCGAAGCGACGGATGTATTATTGTGCATCAGTGTTTCCCATCTGATCGATAAGGTAGAAATCTCGATGATGATGACATGATGGAAATGCACCACCCCACACACTATGCATAGCTATGCGTCCTGCGAATTACAGTTTCGATGGGGATCTGAATGTCAATATGATAAAGGTTGAAAAGGCATCAAAGAAGAAGTCTCAAGAGTTTGGCGGAGGCCATGTTTGAGAGTTTAGTGTAGAGTTTTCGCTTCAGGAGAGGCTTGTGTATGTAAAACCCACTGCGTTGACTTTTATGTGATAAAGATGTACATATAATATTGTTTCCTTGCCTTGCATAAAAATTCCCGGTTTCCGATGATACGACAAAACTGGAGTAAAGGGTGAACAAAAATAGGAATAAACGTAAAGGGAAATTATTGTAGTTGTGTGGCTGGAGGCTATAGAAGGGTCAAACCTTTTTATATGTCCCTCAAATTGGTGGGTAAAATGGAACGAATCCCCTTCTACTAATGAAGCATCTAAACTAGGCATTCTTGTCAAAAGCAGGTAGGTATACACAAATGGATATATAGGAATTAGATCTGTATCTAATTCCTATATATTCCTATAGCTCTAATACATAGGTGAAGAATTCCTACGTTTCTACAAAAATTACAGGAATTAATTGGGTGTTTGTGTAATTTTGGCTTTGCTGATAAAAGAAATCTTCAATAATGGACTTTGGCCATGGGGCGAAACTTCTGATTGTCTATCACATGAAGTGTTGGTGCCCGCCGGCAAGAAAGATAATACTGCTGAACTAATGAGGAGCTACAATCTTGCAATGCTAGTAGATCTTTCATGGTACATGGGCATTGGGCATTTGAAAATGGAAAATCGCATGAAATCAAAATTTATAGAAAAATGTTATATCTCATGAAGCCAAATGAATCAATAATTGCAAGCCTGCCAATTATATAGTAATAAAAGTGGCCTGTGGGGATGTTGGATAAACAACAAAAACAACATTCTTTTGTCTAAAAATAAGTACGAGTAAAAAAAGTGGCATTTTATTTTTATAGGTTTTTTTGCAGAGAATACGGGAACTTTTTTTTTTGCAGCGATGGAGAAAAACGATTAGTTGCTGTCATTGTACTTCGGTCACGCTATATCTTGCATTTTATAAAATCATTGAAAAGCTAATGTTACCCACAATCAACATTTCATTGGCCTTGTCATGAAATTAATGCAGGACATTTTTTATTAGGATTAGGTCGCTGGTGGACCAGTTCAGTTCAGTTCATGAGAACCTATCCACATCCACAATACATTATTATTTAATTAGTGTATTATTCTACCTTTTCGCAAAACTTTTCTTGTACAACTTTGATATGGTTTTATGAGCAATATTGTGGAAAAGTTGCCGAACATGCAGTTGCTTAAATGCCATATAAAAACGGTAACCGTTTGTCGGTTCAAAACTATGATTCAGGTATGATTAATTTGTTCTCAATTTTTTGCGGCGAGTTATTATTTTTCCTTAATTTTTTCCTGTGATAAATTAAGATAATACTGAAGTAATTTGATTTTCAATCAACTTCAACATTTAATGTTGACATGTGCTGACATGTGCTGAATGAATTTGTTCATATTATTAGTTCGTCAAATCTTAGTTTCATCATTCAGTGTTTCCTCATCACTTATTTGCATGGTCGTTACATCAAATTGGCGAGGGTGTCACAGTCAGGAAAATATAGGATTATACATGTGGACATCTAGAATAATAATGGTCGTCATGAGGTTGTGAAGTAAATCGTAATATTATATACATTTGACATTAAAGTCATATCTGGAATCCAGATTCTGGATGAACTCACTCAATTTGCACACCCTATCTTTTGCACCCTTTTCCAATCTTGTCAATATCTAGGAAGTCAAAATATTTTATGCTTTGTACCAACCCACCAACCACGATATTGAGCACACTGAATTAAAATACTCCCTGCTTCATGATCCATTGATTGCTTGCAAACAGAGCTGTGCTACCTTTTCAGTAATTATCCTTCTTGGCTTGAATATCTAGTTTCATTTCATCTACAGGTACTATAAAAAAAGGTAATAATCTTTTTTTGTCAAATTATGCACATGGAAGACTTTTCTATCCTACACCACGCATATTTCTGTTGTTATACATGTCGGATCACTTTTTTTTCTTTTCAAGAGTACAACGAAATAGAGGTTATATATAATTAAGTTTCTCCGTCACACTGGATTGCACATTTGAGTGAGGTATTATATCATGTGCAGACCTGTGCTTATACGCCGAGTTCTATACTATACGGAAACACTTAATTCGGACAGGTTTCTGAAGACTATAGATAAAGAACCCTTGTAAGCTGTAAGGAAGAACCAACAAATAATATTTGCTCTAATATATTACTCACAATCAGCAGATTAATTAAATAGTAGGTTAAACCAGCTTTCGTAAAACTTTTGAAAGTATGTATGGTTTGCCACTGAGATATAGTAATTTGCCTTGGGAGAGACAAAGACTGAGCCATCATAAGCTATAGGTTATGGTGGAGAGAGTGAACACCGGATTTTCGTTCCCCCTCCCTCAGGTAGTTGACATTTGAACTTGAACAGGTCTAAGAAAAGCTACTAAAGTACCCAGATGCTATAAAAGTAAAACATTTCGATATTACCAGAAAATGCAGATGGACGACAGACAGCTCAACCGGAATTTTAAACAGCTAGTAGTGGTTCCTTCTATTTAGTACCTACCTATCTGCTTCTTACCAGTAGCAGAATATGCACTTGCCTCATTTCATTAGCCGCTTGCATCTTGATTAAACATCTTGAAGCGAAAAATAAATAAATATCTACATGTTACAAAATTGAAAGTTATTCATATTACATTTAAAAGTGGTGAAATGTCTTAACTTATCAAAATATAAAATGAGCTAAATCGACCAAGAAACTCACAAACTAAAATCCAGTCATGTGAAAATATTTGACGCAGACAGATCGGCTCTACTTTTATATCTTGAAAATATTATAAAGCTGACCATGCAGGTTGTGTGAGTATTTATACAAAAGTACATGAATACACAAAACGTGGTGAAAGGAAACGGTGGCGCACAAAACATGGCCGAATCATTTCACCGCAACCAACAGAGACTCATCAATTCTACGAGAGAGATTTTTGGGTCAACCACAAACGTTTTTATTATCACTGCAATTATCCTGGTGCTTCTGCAAGTTTACTTGAAAAAGACATCAAAGAAGAAAAGGGATGATGCAAAGAAACAAGATGGAATACCACGGGAGAGGATTTACGGCTTGAATGACATTTATGGTCCAAAACCATTCTTGCCATTCAAGCTGATTGGAAATTTGCCATACTTTTTGCCATACACAAGTAAGTGGTAATTAGTGACACATGAATTCCTATGATGGTTGGCGGATAAGACGAGCAAACATTTAAAAATATTTTGCACGTGAATTTATTAGCGACACTTAAAAGAGGACTTCTGTGGGATCGCAAGTATCCAGGATTGGCAAAAGTAACTGCAATAAACCAGGTCTTTGTGGGCTTGCATTCTGCACCATTAATACAACAACTTTTCAAATCAATGGACTTTGGTCATGGGGTAAAATCACCGATTATCTACGACACCATGAAACCGTTCGTCACAAATGGATTGTTGGTGTCCACCGGCAAGTCCTGGCAGACTCAAAGGAAAATACTGATGAAAAGCCAGAGTTTCCAGTCGTTGAAGGCGTACATGGGCATGCTGAATAAGCACAGCAAAATATTTGTCCAAGACTTGCAGAAGCTATTTCAAGATGGAAAACCACACCAAATCAACGGCCCAATCAATAGTGTATTCTTGAAAGTTATCAGTGGTGAGAAATTTTTGAGGTGGAAACTTAATGTTTCTGTAAAAGATTTAAAAATAATAATAATTACGTTTCCTAGTTTGTGTTTCATTTTGATTCAATTAGAAATGCTCACTGGATACGATGGCCAGTTGTCTACCGAATTTGACCAGTATCATCACAACTTTAATATGTATGTTTACCAAAATATTTATAATATGGTTTATTATCAGGAAGTAATTCCACCTTGGACCAAATTAACACATATACCATATCAATCATAACATCGTACTATTTCTAATTAATAAATAGATGGAAGGAGTCGATCATGAAACGAATTCTACATCCTTGGCTTCTCGTCAAGCCAATATGGAAATTGCATCCCATGTCCAAGCTACATGATAAGGCAGTCGAGGAAATGTTTGATTTCGCAAGAAGGGTAATTTTAGTTAGCATTCAAGCTGATCAGCAATATTTTGAAATTATTTACGGAGACCAATATATTATTATGTACATACATTATGCAGAGAATTAAAGAACACAAGGAAAAACGAGCAAAGACAGTCGAACTACTGGATTGCCAACCCTCAGTGGAAAATGAAAAACCAAGCAAGACTGAATTCCGTACTGTTTTGAATGAACTGATTGACGCAGGTGTTGAGGAAAATCAAATCGTGGATGAAGTAAACACCATGCTCTTTGGGGTATGTAACGTTACGCTAAGCAAAATTAACAAAATCACTCACTTTGATAAAATTGAAAATCTCTTTTATACATTACACTTTGCGAACAGGGTCATGAAACCGGCGCCACTGCAATTCACTTCTTTTGCTTCCTCATGGCACTCCATCCCGAAATTCAGGAAATGTGTCAACACGAAATAGATGAGCTTTTTGAAGATCCATTACTTTGCCAAAATGGCCAGATAACATACGAAGCAGCCCAAAGCAATTTGAAGTACCTGGAACGGTGCCTTTTGGAAGCTCTTCGCCTATTTCCTCCCGTTTTCATGTTTCTCCGCCAGTTAAAGACTCCATTGAAAATTGAATTCGAGAATAAGACTTTTATGTTACCAGTTGGTACAAATGTAGCATGTCTACCATTTGTGATGCACCGAAATCCGGAATATTTCCCAGAGCCAGAAAAATTTGATCCTGATAGATTTCTCCCTGAAGAAGTAGCAAAAAGACATGTATATTCATTTATCGCGTTCTCAGGCGGTCCGAGAAACTGCCTGGGTATGAAATTTGCAATGCTAGAAATGAAAGTGATGGCAGCTTATTTGCTGCGCAATTTTGTAATGAGTACAACGGATAAGATGGAAGATGTGTATTTGTTACCATTTGTAACGCTTACACCAGGCAAGGATTTCACGTTTCTTTTCCAAGAACGAACCGTAAAAATGTAATTTATTTTATCCTCATAAAATAATTGTATTCAATACCAGTTATTTAATGACAGTTACTCTTTCTCGGAAACTGAAATAATATGCATGTACTTGGAAAACATTAAAGAAAAAAGATGAACGAAAACATGCTGTCAAGTCCATCTATTTGGGTTTTGGGGGCATGTAGTCATTTACAGATCAACTATGTCTACATTCTACATAGACTATTGTAACTGTAAAATTGTAAGGATAATATTCGAATTTAACAGTAGTACATGTACCGAATTACCTTCTTTGTACAAACTTTCAAATTTTAACTTCCATTTTTGAATTTTACCTCTTCATCTGGAGAGGATATCCAGTTGCCGGATAAAAAATTGAAGAAAATTTTCAAAAGTATAAAATAAATTCCCTTGGTAAAAGTTCTCAGTTCAATTCGAATTTCCCTGAACGAGTTCTATGAGCTCATTATTATTGTGAATTTGGTTTTGGAGGCTCCGATGACGCAGCTTCAATTGTAACAGAAGAATTTATATATTACCTCATAAAATTCGCTGCGGTTTCTGAGATTTGTAACGCCGGACAACTAACTCTCGTTTGATCCAAAATATCATTTATCTTTTTAACAATTAGTGAGGAATGTGAATGCCTAATGAGGGCAAACGGAAAATTATGATCAACAGATCCCTATATATTAAGTATGTAAGTAGTAAGTCTTCCCTACAAGTGCAGTAAAAAAAATGACGTCATATTCATATTATGCATTTTAAACTTTTTGCTGCCTCGACAAAGTGTATAAAATGAAATTTTTTGTTGTTATTGTTGTTTAATGATTAATGCTTAAAAATGTTCTCATCCTGGAAGTTTTCATGTATCTTTGGATTTCCCATTAAACGTGTTTACATGGAATTCATAAAATAGAACAAAAATTTACGCTTTTTCCCACGAATTTCCGTCGCTTGTCACGGACTGGTAATTGCGCCGTGTAATCGTGTGTAGGTAGATCTGCAAATAAATTGTATCTCTCCAATATGTTCATTCTGAATGACGATGATAATAAATCTTTTTACGTTTTATAATTTGTATTATGTAATCTTATTTTTCACTTCAAGCAATAAAATTTATTTACCTCTGGTACAAAGTATAATGACTAATCATTCTAAGTAGTAAGCCGCTTAATCGGATTACCAAAGTTGTGAAGCTCCCACAGAAAAATGTTTTTCAAAAAAAATTCAAATCTTCATAGTTTGAAGAATTCCATGGCTTTAATTTTAACTATAATAGTTTGTTGTTAGTTTGTGAAAGTAATTACAATTACTTAACTACACTTAACTAATAAATTGCCGTTAAAAACTTTATATTCCTAATTCATGGTCTCACATTGTACTATACAATAATATATTGCTTTATAGCAATAGTTAACATGTAACATTGGGA